>OY811973.1:3015168-3058254 GCA_963681505.1 Eunapius fragilis | reverse complement strand
CCATGCTTTCCCTATGTGCTCTCCCCATAGGAACATGCAAAATTGCTGTACATTTGTATACTCTATGGTGTACAGTTTTTAAAATGCAAGGAATTAAAATTTTCACTTTCTTTGTGACCTCGCTTATTTTGGTTTAGCATATCTTTAGCCTGCAACATTGTTGTCAGATCAATTTGTATTCAAACATTGTCGAGAACGCAAAAATGATTCATTTTAGCACATACCATGAATGTGGTCATGAATTTGTAATGAAGTATGATGTATCCAAAATATAATCCTGACCAAACTTTTAGTTAGCTAATCATACCACAAACATATTTAACTAAACATCTTTCTGGGATACATATTCTCCAAGCTGGGACAGCTCATAAAATGGTTGATAGCCCTCCGTACAACAGTTTGTTTAGGTAGCGAAGAGGGTGCTGTCAAAATACTACAATATGATTATCATTAATTGCTTTGATTATGGTAGCTTTGTTGTGACAGCCTGGGCCTGTCATATCTACTGCCTTTTAAAGAAACAAACTGTTGTAAGGAAGAGAAAATGGCTACCAAACCATTTTATGAGCTGTCCCAGCCCGGAGAATATGTATCCCAGAAAGATGTTTAGTTAAATATGTTTGTGGTATGATTAGCTAACTTTGGTAAAAGTTGGGTCAGGATTGTATTTTAGTATTTTTGGATACATCATACTTCATTACAAATTCATGACCACATTCATGGTGCGTGCTAAGAAGTTATTAAAATGAATCATTTTTGTGTTCTCCTCAATATTGACAATGTTTGAGTACAAATTGATCTGACAACAATGTTGCAGGCTAAAGTACAAAGGTCACAAAGAAAAATTCCTTGCATTTTAAAAACTGTACACTATAGGGTATACAAATGTACCGTTATTTTGCATGTTCCTATGGTGAGAGCACATAGGGAAAGTAGCATGTCCAAACTAGACTATGATGCTAAAAGGGTGGCAAATATATATAACATGGAATTACCCATCATGCGGGGACAAATAAATGGGTGTGTCTATAGGCGGGTAGGCCCCATCTCTTTTATAATGGTGAGGGGGGCTAATGGTGAGGGGGGCAATGCCCTCAAAAGTGTAGAGGCAATTTTCCTCATGGCCCCCCCCCCCCCCCCCCCCCCCCCCCCGTGCTCCCTCTGCATGTATCGTCAATCAGATAAAGGTACAAGTAGGCAGCTGCAACAGACAAATACACAACCACATATGTACATACTCTTTGGGATATGAATATATATATTTTTTAAAACAGAAGTTTTATAAGCTCAAAAACATTTTAAAAAGTACATAGCACTCAGGGCTGGACCTGGCTTGACCCTTTGCATGTTTACCACACCCACAGGGCAACAAAAAAGAGCCCCGTGGGTGTGATGTACTTTCCAGGAGTGTTTGAGGCATTAAGAAATGTCAAAAAAGAGCCCTGTGGGTGTGGTGTACTTTCCAGGAGTGTTTGATGCATTAAGAAATTGAGGGGTTAAGAAACGTAGCCGACAAAAAAGATCCCTGTGGGTGTGGTGTACTTTCCAGGAGTATGAGGGGTTAAGTAACATAGCCAGCAAAAAAGAGCCCTGTGGGTGTGGTGTACTTTTCAGGAGTGTGAGAAGTAACATAGCCGACAAAAAAGAGCCCTGTGGGTGTGGTGTACTTTTGAAATGTAACTGCCCTGTGGGTGTGATGTACTTTCCAGGAGTGGGAGGGGTTAAGTAACATAGCCGACAAAACAGAGGCCTGTGGGTGTGGGGTACTGTCTGGTTGCCCTGTGAGTGTGGTGTACTTTCCAGGTTAAAAAACACAGCCACATTCCTAACCACACCTACAGGGCTCTTTTTTTGTCCGCTGTGTTCATTAAACTTTTACACTCCTGGAAAGTACATAACACCCATAGAGCTCTTTTTCGTCGGCAGCTATTTTACTTAACCCCTCACACTCCTGGAATGTACACCACACCCACAGGGCTCTTTTTGCTGGCTTCATTCCTTAACCCCTCCCACTCCTGAAAAGTCACCACACCCACAGGGCTTTTTTAGTCGGCTTACTTAACCCCTTCCACTCCTGGAAAGTACACCACACCCACAGGGCTCTTTTTAGTCCATTTCTTAACCCCTCACACTCCATAAAGTTCACCATCCACAGGGCTCTTTTGGATCTTGCTTAACCCTCTTAAAAAGTAAACCACACCCATTGGGCTCTCTTAACCCCCATACTTTCTTTCAAATTAGACCACACCTACAAGGTTCTTTACGTCCGCTAAGTAGGCCACACCAACACTATACTGCTCACAACAAGAGCAACCTTGTTATAGGCAATCTACTATCCGCATAAGAAGTGAAGAGGACAATAGAAAAGCGAGGGAATATTGATTCTTTATCACGGACTACTAGTATTTATTTTTTATCACGATCCATTCAATCATTCAGGAATAATTCTTTATCGCGGAGTACATATAGGTTAGACACTGAAACCTTCGGGATCTAAGTGATTTAGAATCCCCGAGGGCCCTGGGCTGTAGCGTCCCGAGCGGTAGCGAGGGCGCTACTAAGGGCCCGAGGGGATTCTAAATCACTTAGATCCCGAAGGTTTCAGTGTCTAACCAATTTAGACAATAGCAGCGCGTACGTAGCAACCAATAAATTTATCGTGCGATAACGATAACCGAAACGGGAGGGATTCTAAGTGCCAGTGGGGGGGGGGGGGGGGTCCCTCTCATAGGCGGATTTTTGGCTGGGTGGTGTACATGAATATTAATGAAGGGTGGGGCATGGTAGATTATAAGCGCAATAACCGTAGCACTCATACGGCAACGTGTATCCCCTCTCATACGGGTAACGTGCATAGAGCTCTTTCATGGTCACATGACGCGTGGGCTAATTGATTTATTGTCCGCCATATTGGTGCTCGGTTTACTATGGAATTATATGGGCTTATGCTTGGTTTTGGTACTTTTGATACGTATAACTACTCGCGTTCCGAGGGCACAAGCATAGATATTAGACTGGAAGGGATTGGCAATTAACACCAATCAACAAGTACAGTCCTGGCAGTTCAAGTCCTCAGTCCTTTACGGATAAAATGGCGGGTACCATGTTTGCGCAGGAGCGAGCGGAAAAGAACGTATCCGTGGGTTGTGGTATAGGGAACACTTTTCTTAAAGTTCATGGTTTTGTAGGCTGTTTTATTTCACATTCAGATGATTTTCAGGGTGCAATCGACCACATTAATAATCCATACATTTTTATCTCTAGGGCAAAAATTGCGCGCGAATTAAAGGCTTAGCTTATAGATTTTTTTTTTGGTTGTAGAAAACCTACAGACGACAAACTAACTATCCTTTGGCACATATTTTTCATCTGGCTATCTGGTAGTCAGGTTTTCAGAATTTTTACGACAAAGCTACGGTCGCTATACCGGTGAGTATCACAGCTAGTCAAAAGTAAGTTTTTTAATTTTTATATCGAGTACGACGGATTCATGTCACAAAAACTATACAATGGTACGTAAAACACAGTGCTCAATCTGCCTATCGCAACGCCGTACCTTTACGTCGCTTTGTTCGGGCAGAGATAATATATTATCTCTGATTCGGGCGTAGTGCCAGAGATACCGGTGAGTTTAATTCTAGACATGGAGCGCTTTAAGTCTAATATCTTCTCTCAGGAATGGAGTATTTTAAAAATACTTACTTCTTTGTGATCCACAGTTCGTGCGCTACCTTTTACTACTCTTCTTATTTGCCTCTTGCGTACTTGACCAAAAACTTTTGAGGGGCGAGGTGCCAGACTAACCAATTAGCAACTGCCAGGAGTGTCCCGCGCTACGTTCTATTGAAATGAATGGCGCACCTGCGCGGTTTCCAATCCCTTCCAGTCTAATATCTATGGCACAAGTAAAAATCACAAATGTTAGTCATGTGTTAGACCACAATAATATGCTACTTTGACGTTTCATAACACGCGCCACCGAGGACTAGGACATAGAAATGAAATTTAATAAAGTACATGAATTAATTATTGACTGGACCTTGGAGGGGGGTGCCCGGGCACCCTAGGCACACACCCGGATCCGCCTATGAGCCTCTCTAGGTTTCTACCGCGTTTAGATACCTGCAATTGACCGATCAGATTGCACGAATCACTTCCGCTATTGTCTAATAGTATTTATTTTTTATCACGATCCATCCAATCAATCCGAATGCGCTTTCAGCACGCCCTGATACAATTACAACGATCACACATACACGCCTTACTACTTACGTTAAGGAAGGTAGCGATGAATACATATAATGTACAAAAGTGGCCATTTGATTTGAATAAAATGTCGCATGAGATGTACAAAAATTACGCAATGGTATGGGAAATAAACCTGTCAATTTATTCTGCGCATGCGTATGGTGCTTATATTTTAGAGCAGCGATAAAAAATACAATACTCATCGCTTTATTAGTTGCCTACAATGAGGCATCCTTAAAATCAGGGACACACAGCAGCCTTGTGTTGTCAAGGTCTAGTGTCCATTCTTAGTGGTCAGATCACGTTTTGTGTTGTTGACAATAAAGTTAATTAATAATTTCTTGTTTTGAAAATATGATAAATCATAACAAAAATTTATTGGTGAAATCAGAATTTTAATATCATCCTAATGTTACTTCCTCAATTGGCCATGTATTCATGTTGGGTGCGATTATAAGGGCGTGTACGTACATGTAAGGTGTTAATAATGTTTGCATTAACGATTATATCATTACTTTTCCTTCAATCTATTAGTATTTTTTAAAATTTTAATAAAAGGTTAAGTTTACTGACTAATTTTCCATGCAATAATATATTATCATAAAAAACGTGTTTTTTTTAAAGGTTGAGTTTGTTGAGCAACAGCATCTCAACTTCCATGTTAAGAGAGGCTACAGTGCACCTACTGACCCTAACTGGACCAAGCAATGGCCATGGGTATGTATAACAGAAGAGCCCAACAGCACTTCTGTCACACTCCCTCTACCCCTCCTCCCCTCCTACACGCCCTCCATCCCTTTAGTTGAATACAGGTAGCAACACTTTACAAGTGAATACCATTAATGTGACAGGACATGACATCAATGTACAGCCGGCATGGATCCAGGGGCTCACTGGATGTAATGTATACGTTGGTGTTGTAGACGATGGTAAGCACCTTAGGGAATAGTGTGAACTGTTCTATCTTAATAACTGACTTATCAGGAATGGAATACACCCATCCCGACCTCAAGGACAATTACATAGCTTCTCTTGGCTGGAGTTTGGATGGGACCAACAATCCCTTCCCAGGCACCACCAGTGGAGTACGTGACAGTCACGGGACAAGCTGTGCAGGAGAGATAGGGATGAAGAAGAGCAATGGTTACTGTGGAGCAGGAGTGGCCTACAATGCAGGCATTGCAGGTAACATGGCTTTTGTGAGTGCCATGAATGCATCATTTAAATCGTTTGCTACATGCATATGTGCATGATCTGCTATGCTTCCATCTTCTTTATGTACTTTTCCCCATCGTGTGTCTCTGGCAGTACCTTTAAAATTTCATGCATGTTAGGATTAAAACAATCGTCTGTCAATGTCCTAACATTGCATCAACAAGGTGTTGTGCACTTTGATATCACATTTATATAGTCAGGGAGAAAAATATAGTAATGATGATCATTTGCAGTAATTAATATCTTTGACTATGATTTAGGGTCTCCCATAATCATGAATATAACATAATAGGCTGGTGTATCAATGTGCTATGTGTGCATGATGTGGTGGATTTGTGCTGCCTGTAGGCCTTCGACTGATCACAGGAGTAGGGCCTACTGATGCACAGGAAGCCACTGCTCTGAGCTATAAGAACAATGTCATTCAAATATATAGTAACAGCTGGGGACCTAGTGATAATGGTAAGATAGTGTCAGGACCTGGTCGACTACTTAACATGGCATTCCAAAATAGTGTTATGTCTGTAAGTTGTTTGGAGACTAGAGGAGTTAATCATTAATTCTCATTAACTTGGGTATGGCCTGTAGGGACGTGGTGGAAAAGGGTCCATCTTTGTATGGGCAGCTGGCAATGGAGGACTCAACTATGACTCCTGTGCTGCAGACGGCTATGTGAACAGTATTTACACAATTGCTATTGGAGCTGCTGCATCCACTGGAACCCCTGCATATTATGACGAGCCCTGCTCTGCAAAGATGGCTGTGTCATTTGTTGACAACCCATCTGTTCCAAGTCTTCTAGTGGTATGTCTTGTGTGCACTACATTTGGTGTGCTTGTGTCCTTACAAGCTTGTGTGTACGTGTGTGTGTATGTGTGTGTGTATTGTGTGTCTTTGTGTTCATCCATGCCTTTGGTTTATCCTTGCAGAGTACTACTACTACATATGGTAATTGTACTGATAAGTTTAGTGGCACCAGCTCTGCCACTCCGTTGGTATCAGGAGTAATTGCATTGATGCTGGAGGCAAAGTAAGATATGGTAATTGGAGTGGTTTAGGTTTTCAGCTTAAGACCCCAAAGCACTTTGGTTATAACTTCCATCATTAATCAGGAGTCAAGTTAGTATGCACAAGCTATACTGATCTGGTGCACTTTCCCTCTAATGCAGTCCAAACCTCTCATGGAGAGATGTGCAGTACTTGATGGTATACACAGCCAATCGAAACATACTTTCCCGTGCTAGTGGATGGGCCACTAATGGAGCTGGGAGACAATTCCATCTCAACTTTGGTTTTGGGGCAATCGATACTGAAGCCATGGTGACCAGAGCAAGACGATGGATATCAGTCCCAGATATGTTAACTAACACAGTATCCATAGCAACCACTAGGTAAGTGTATGGTAACATAAAAACGCTCACCATTTACCACACATTATTCCCGCCAAGCAGTGCTGTAGGAGCAGGGAGCAGCAGTGCATACACATTTGCATATACTGGTACTATAAGCTACCTCGAGCGCGTTGTGATCACGACGACCCTTACCATCAATGGAGTGTCAGGTGCCACCAGTGCCACTTCTAATCGTGGTAAGATTTCTCTCACACTGCAATCTCCGAGTGGAACCATCTCCACTATCTTGCCTTATCGTATCAATGATAATGTGGTGGTGGACCCAAATGCAAGTCCTCCAGCTGCATATCTAAACTGGCCATTCAAAAGCCTTCATTTCTGGGGAGAAAACCTGACTGGTATCTGGACACTCACAGTTCTATATAATGGAGTTACTGGTAGTATTACAGTCTCCAATACTGCTGCAGTGTTCTATGGCACATCCCAAACCCCACCATCTGTGGCCAGTATTCCCCTGGTGTGTGACCAAGCCTGTGCACGCGGGTGTTCAGGAACGGGACCCAACAATTGTGATGTTTGCGGAGCCGGGTACTACCGAGATGCCACCACACTGGCCTGCACCCAAAGCTGTACAAGCGGAACAGCACAGAATGGGTACTGCTATAACCCATCTGACCCAGAACCTGTCTGCACCAGATCTGAAATCACCACAGCCACCCCAGCCATCACAACTCCCACAACCCCCACAACCACAAATTCTGCAGCACAGCTAATGGCTGCTAGCCTGATTGTAGTGCTGTTATCTCTCCTTGAAATTATTTTGTAGATTTGTTTTTAAATAGAAAAAGAATTGACTATAGTAGTAGTGAAAGCAGAATTAAAACAGGTATGCACACTACTGCTTTTAGTTTGATGCAGTTGTTAAAGAGTTCTAGTCTCTCTCTCTCTTTGTGTTTGTGTATGTGTGTGGAAGACATGTAATATGACGGTCCGGTGCTGAACAGGACAACTGTGCAATGTGTGGCAGTATACTTTGACAGCAGTGTCTGCAGCACGCTAATGGCTGCGCGCATGATGGTCCAGTAATGCTGGTATCTCTCATAGGAATAATTTAGTAAAACTTGCATTGACTATAGGAAAAGTGAAAGTAGAAGGAAAATATGTATGCCTTGTTTAATTATATGATGAAGTTGTGTGGATGTTGCTACAGTTTCATCATTAACTGTTTTCATAAAACAAATTTTATATGATCGACTACAACTCACGTTGTTTTAATGATGTTCAAACTATTTCGTAATATTGCCTTTAACAACAGTGCTCTACCAAATTTGTTGGTAAAAGATTACACATAGTACTTATGTGGTTTACTCGTTAACATATATTGAGAGCTAGTGTTATTTTGTAATGCAATAGTTAAGAAATGGACATTGTACAACTCTACATGAACTGGCATACATAATATGCAAGCTATAGGAAAGAAGGCCATGTGTGGAGTCTTCAAATTCCTCAGTGTATTACAGAATCAGCAAAAACAGTTATTTTTGGCAAAACTTTCCCATTTCAATATGGTGCACTGTGGCTGTAAAACCACCCCTGCCTATATTCGCCTCTGGGGAGCTCTCAGGTAAACAGTACATTGTATCAACGTACAGGGGTTCATGCTCTTTTCCATGTCATTTCCTACGGCATGACATCATACTAGTAAGCAATTATCATCGTTACGTACATTGGCAAAAGCAGTTGCATTAAATGTGCATTGCATATCATTATGCAAACCCTATCTATGGTTTCCTCGATCCATTCTGATATACGCCTCATACCCTTACTATGAGTGCCATGTATAGACTTTTAGCTTACTTTAGTGGCAATGATATTTATGTTAATAACTGAGGCGGTGTAAATTGGGGGACCTAATTCATAACAATATTAAATGAAAGTAGGGATTTTCAAAGAATGTATTTTATTTTTTAGTATATGGTGCAAGGTGAAAAATGTTCATCAGTGTCTTTAGCATGGCATTGACATTTATACCAGTGACTCAGTGATCAGACTACAAGGTTTTGAACGAGCAATATTGTACGTACTTGTACTAGACAAGCAGCGGGCCAGCTGAATGCATGGAATTGGACACGCATAAATCCTGGCATCCTGCGGTGTCATTGCGGGTAACTTGTGAAACATATTCAGCAAAACAGAAAAATAATAACATTAAATCTCTGGTCTTGCCGCTTTTGGGACGATGTACAACATAAGCACCCCTGTCTAGAAAGGTAGTTAGACACGTAACTTAAAGTACAAGTAATTTTTATTTCCTGATATAATTTACGGGGAAATGGAGCACGTGACGCAATTGAGTGGAAGGCGCGAGCAGAAGGCGTGAAACGCGCATAATTGTACACAAGGTATTGAGTCCTCTGTGCTCCGCCATGCAACGTTTTGAGGCTGTTGGCATGACCCCTCCCCGCGGTCGTTTGGGCCACAGTGTACCCACCCCGAGGCTGCTAGGGGTGGGAAAACCGCTGGCAGACGTTGGACTGTTGTATCAAGCACGAAACATCGCCAAGGTGAGCTTCTTTAAAATAGCCCCTCCCCCTCTGGATTAAGTCACAGTTAGTTTAAAGACCACTCGCGAGGGAAGCAGCCTACACACACACACACACACACACACACACACACACACACGCACACACACATACACACGGACACACACACACGCACACAGAAAAAACAATAACTATTAATTACATTAGGAGGGGTTTATGTGTTTCTCTCATACGCTCGCGTTATCTGGCAGGGCCCCGTGTACCAAGCAACTCCGGGGGGCGGTGGTGGTGGGGGCGGCGGCGGCGGGTTAAAGTCTCCGGAGCCCGCCCCCCTCTCTAGACCGACGGGACCGCAGGTGCACTGCGGCGACACGAAGCGAACGTTCGCGTCGGCGCTGGACCGCCTCCGGAGCCACAACAACGATGTCCCCGTCTTTAGCAGTGGCGGGAGGAAGGATACCAACAATGGGGACGAGGAGGAGGAGGGGTACGAGGAATATGGTAGCGAAGAAGAAGAAGAAGAAGACGACTTTGATGAGGACGAGCTTGGTATGAGCAGCGGGAGGCTCACAAAGCCGGGCATGGCTCGACGCATGAGCATCACCCTGGACAGGTTCACGGGCGACTCCATGCTCAGTTACAGCTTCAACGCAGGCAGCGGGAGCAGCAACCCTGGGGGTCACGCAGCACCGGACTCCCAGCTGAACGGCTCCTTTGTCTCCGCCTTCAGCCAGAGCCTCAACTCCTCCCTGAACGCGCCCTTCTTGCACCAGGGTCTGACCTCACCCACGGGAAGCGATGGATCCTACCTGTTCCCATCCACGGCCAGGAACCCCAACAAGTCCATCGTCACCATAGAGGCCCAGAGCTCTCGCATTCTCATCGCCAACGAGACCACATGCGAGATGTTTGGGTACAAGAGGAGCGAGCTGGTGGGGATGAAGGTGCAGAACCTGTTTGCCGAGCCGTACAGGGCCAGGCACAGGGCCATGGTGGAGCAGGACATTGACTCCACGGGGAAGACTGTCCTGATCAGCGGGAAAGTTGTAAGTGGAAATGCAACCGTTTGTAACGTCACATTGGATGTCTGCTTTTTGTACTACTTGTTGCCATAGAAATGCTGATTTTGTTTAGTGTTTCCAGTGGGCCAGTATCAATCATTATCATTTTACGGTATTCTTGAATTTTTGTATTCTAGTCTCTGAATCATCAGTGATTGCATTTTTGCCGTTTGCCACAAATTAGTAGGACACTTGCAGAACCATTCTAACTAGCTTGTATGTGAAGATCATATTTTAGATTTGGAGAAAGGTTTGGTTAGCAGATGTATGGGACTGTCATGGCTTCATTACAGGTCTGAACTACCTTATGATGATAAAGTGGCACACGGGAGCATTTAACAGGATCTACCATCCTTCCTCTCCTCTATCCCCCACCCCATTCCCACTTTCAAGCCTCTTTATTCCCCTTGCGTTTTTGTTTGCCTCCACCCTACCCTACACCCTCCCTCACTTCACATTGACACACAAATGTGCACATATGTAAAAAGTCTGCTTCATTCCTCCCCCAAAACTAATATCCTTGTAGATGGATGCGGTCACATCGTATGGACAACAGTTCCCTGTGTCTGTTTGGATGAAGAAGGTCAGCTCCACAGACTCCTCTATAGTGATAGTGATCATTGAACCAGTGGAGAGGTCGTCAGCTCACTTTGCCATGAGCCGAGAGGTGCGTTGTGCGATGAGTTGTAAGAGTGTCCCTTTTACATGCGTCTCTTGTGAGTGCAAGTACACATGTGCACACATTGCTCACACAATACATGCATGCACGTGGCATATGCACACACACACACACAGCACAAATATAACATTAGATGCACATACTTTTGTAGCTAGTAATGTTTTATGTGATGCAGTGGTAGAGAATTTACGTGTTTGGAGAACCGGGCTATCCCCAGGGGGACAGAAATGTTGGGAGAAAGGGGGCTATCCCCGGGGGACATAAATGTTGGGAGAAGGGGGCTATCCCGGGGGACAGAAATGTTGGGAGAAGGGGGCTATCCCCGGGGGACATTAATGTTTGGAGAAGGGGGCTATCCCAGGGGACATAAATGTTGGGAGAAGGGTACTATCCCCGAGGACATAAATGTTGGGAGAAGGGGGCTATCCCAGGGGATATAAATGTTGGGAGAAGGGGGCTATCCCAGGGGATATAAATGTTGGGAGAAGGGGCTTAGTTACAGTACAAGGGCTTTGCTACATGTACAAAGGCGTTATTTTAACCACTGCATGCATGTCAAGAGCTGTTTTTTTCACCCATTGAATGTATTACACACACACACACACAAACACACACACACGCACACACACACATACACACACACACACACACACACACACGCAAACCAGAAATGGATGCTGCATGTGTACGCATGCGTGTGGGTTGTCGTCGTTGCGCATATCTTTGACACACCACATTTCACATCAGTCCCACATGAAAGATAGCGGTATTGACTTGACAAACATCAAACAAAATTATTAAGGTATATATAACCTGTAACATTTGATTGAGGAATTCTATAGCAGTGGTATCTGAGCTTTTTATCATTTCCTCTTGTATAAAATACAAGAGGTTACACAAATACATAGAAAAACTTAAACTTATAATATTATTATCACACACCAAATACACAACGACTATGATTGGACAGCTTAATGTCAGCCTATAGTAGTTAAGCCGTGATGTCAGAGCTGATGCCATATGCTTCGGGATAGCAGTGCCCTGGCATTTGCTCTGACAAGAACCAGGTTGAGTCTACCATACAGCGTTGAGGTGGCGTGGGATTTGGAGCAATTTAGCGTAACCGCCAGCCGAGAGGCAAGGCGTGAAAGATGAAAGCGAGCTTCAGCTCCCCAGCAGCCATAAGTTTCAACAGCGAATGATATGCAAGACCAACCTAGCTCTGAGCACTTAACATCATTGGAGGCATGTTTCTTTTGTTCTGAAACCTGAGCGGTAAATAAATCTTTGTGAGCATAAGCATCAGTTGGTACTCATCAATATGAAATAAAGACCCACATATTCAAGCTGCCTAAAAGTTATGAACAGAAATTAAAATTGTTTATGTTTTCAATTAACTTAAGTTTTTATCATGATATTATTCCTTATTGTATCATTGTACTAAGCTTATCTACACTGCACCCTTTACTAAAAACTGTCTCAATATAAGTGTTATTTCCCTTCGAAAGGTTGTGTTTAACAGATTTTAACATCTGGAAAATCCAGGATAACAATGAATGTAATACCTTAATAGGATATCCATCTAAATAAATATATGAATATACAAATGACTAAGTTAGGCAAATAGCTATTAAATTTGATTGTTTTAGCTATTGAAACAACAATTGGCGTAATATGTTGATATTTATAGTATGTCGAATAGCCTGAATGAAAGCTTGAAAATTGCGAATCCTATTTACTTGTTGGTGTTCAAAATAACAAATCACACTTGAAAACACCAAATGAACACCACAATTTTTATGAACCTTGAGTTTTAATAACCTACTCTCCATAATTATAATTGGTCATTTACTTCATTTCATGCTTATTGAAATCAGTTATCAAATAACATTTTAATCCTTAATAGCTTTATGATCTATATATGTTAATAACTCACATTGAAGTTGGAAGCTTGTGTTTGCACTGCATATTCATACCTTGTCCTACTTTTAATGATGCAAATTTTTAAAAAGCTTATATTTGCTTATGGTACGGTAAAGTAATCAAGTGGTTATACAGAGCTAAAAGTGGTGTGTTCTTATGTGGACACCTGTATATTTGAAAATCAATTAATAAATAATCCCTAACAACACTGAATTATAACTGTTAACTAGTGATATATAAGCAATAATTTTAACAGTTATACATCCAGACCACTGCAATAAGATTAAATGACCACTAATTTCAAGTTGATAAATATCCTTGTGCATTCCAGCAGTTTATTAAAGGTTGAAATTAATGTATTTAATTCTGGAGGGTCTTTGAGTTTCTAATTAGCCATTGAAATTTATATAATAATATTATAATTCACAACATATAGGGGTCGTGGCAGCGAAAAGGGACCTAGCACATATCTTCCAGGAAGGAGCATCAAAGTTGACGCTTGCAATTTAAATGTAGACATATTTAAAAATTCAGGCCACTGTAACAAGTCCATGACGGACAGGCTAATTTCCAGTGCGTAGGAATTATAGAGGGCATAAGTGTCACTTAGAACATGACATAATTTGAAAACTTGGAAAAGTATGCGCTAGGTCTCTTTTCGCTGCCACGATCCCATGTAATAATAATTGAGTGTATAAACATAACTCCTATACATATACACATTGCAGGCCTACATTTAGCAACTACACTAACAGATATACATGTATATACACTACTAGCATAATCTAAGGCCTAGATAACATTACCCTAGAGTTCGCTCTCATCAGGGAGATGTTTAATCATAATAATGACGTAAGTTACAACTACAATAAAATACACACACAGAATATGAATAGTAAGCCACGTTTTGAAGTATGCTGTGTACCACCTTGTCAGTTCCCCCACTTATAATTCCTTTGTTATTAAATGTTTGCATCACAGCTTCAATACTGGTTGGCACTATGTGGTTAATTGCACCGATAGTTCCATTTATATGACTTGTTGCCCTGCCCAGCATAACAATTAGGTAGAGTTGTTACAGGCATTGCTAGTTAAATATGCATTTGTCAGAACGGTACTTTTTAAGAATGGAATTTTTCTATGCCCCATTCCTAACCATTCTCTGCCATATTGTTCAACATTGCACAGGTGAGCAGCACACTGCAGTGGTTAGGAGGTGTGATTTGTTGCCATAACTTAGAAAACCATAATGGCATTATGTTAACATGTTTTAATGATCTTTTCCGGCCACAGAGGACTTCCTTACTCTGCCCCCAACCGCTGCAGTAAATGTTGGTGCACACACCCCACCTCCTAACCAATGGCAACACACCCCACCTCCTAACCAATGGCAACACCCCCACCTCATAACCAATGGCAACACCCCCCACCTCCTTACCACCCCACCTCCTAACCAATGATTACATGATATGCAGTCTAGTCTTAATGGTTTCATGGTTCTCAGCTTGTTGCATACCCAAAAGTGCTCACGTTGTTTGTTTCTTTTTAAAATTAGCTGTGGTCATGTGTATATAGTTTTTTTTTGTTTTAAATATATGTACTCTTGAATTGTCAGGGTCATATTGTTTCATGTGATCCTTGGTTTGCGTGTCTCTTTGGATATAATGGACGTGATGAAATTGTTGGTAAACATGTGAAAGATCTCATCCCTTCTATTCAATTACCTGATGTTGTCAGTCAGCAGGTGAGTGAGTGAGTGTGTATGTGTACTTATGTACAGGAGCATGTACAGTACATTTATATGTCTGTATGAGTATGTGTGTGCCTGTGTGTGTATATGTGCATGTATGTGTATGTGTATGGGTGTGTACGTGTATACATGTAAGTGTAAAAGTTTGTGTTGTCTGTGTGTGTGTGTGTGTGTGTTTGCATGTGTGTGCGTGCCATTGGCTACTGGAACATTGAGCACACAAAAGAATCACGATCACTGCTTATACAATTGAAAAGTTGTCATATTTCAACACATGTGCAATGCACACACACACACACACACATGTGCACACACACACATCTTTAGCCTCCTCTCAAGCAGTCGGTGACGGGTAGGACCAAGGACAACTCCACCTTCCCCCTCACCCTCTCGTTCTCAGACTGCTCTCAGGAGCTCTCCATCGGGGACCTGTACTCACCAACCCACAAGGACAGCAGCAGCAGCAGCATAGAAGACCGCTCTGATCCAAGGGACACGGCCGTGGGGGCTGGCAGACCCCCAAGCTCCGGCGGTACCCCTAGAGCAGGGGGCGCCACCACTGTGGCCCCCCCAGGGGACCACCTTCAGAGCAAGGCTGCCGGTCTGGTGAAGCAAGACGCCCCCACCAACGCGTGCCCTGTTGTTGTATTGAATGCCAAAGTGACGATCTATGCCCAGCTGAGTGGGATGATCAGCTTCCTGCGAGATGGGACCATCCATGGCTGCAACCACCACATCACCATGATGCTGTTTGGATATTCGCAGCAGGAGCTGCTGAAGCAGGTGATTGGGAGTAAGGGGTGGGGAGGGTGGAGGAGGGGAAGAAGTGGTGGGTTTAAGGGGGTGCTGCTATTGGTAGTCAATGTGTTCTCGTAATCTATTACATTTAGGTGTTTGTTTTTGTTTGTGTGTCATAACATGTAGGAAGGAATTTTTTTTTAATTTTTGAAATCACATTGGATTGAGGAGTCTATCGATAGAACGTCCTTTACCACATAGCTTGACCTGTATGGTTACATGTGCAGGGGTTTACCTATTGTGGATGGGGTAAGCACACTGCAAGGCATGTGTGTTTATGTGGGGGGGGGGGGGGGGGGATTATGTTCATCAAGTCTTTCATTTCAAGAAGAAACTGTGGTACCACCCTTATATAAATTTCACGGGTGGGTAAGCCCATAGGTCACAGGTGGTTAGAGTCAGGTAAACCCTGATTTGCAATATCCCTGCACTGCAGATTGCTCTTACTTTGTACTTGTTTCTGGCTACAACCTGATGCCAGGCACTAGTACTGCAGAGGGAACGCCTTTAAAACATTTTTTTTTTAATGATCACTTTGGTGTTGTCATAAGATTCAGTCCCTTCACACAGCGATTAGAAAAGTGGATTTGTTAAATTTGGATTGAATTGTTCTCTGGATACGACGTGTCACAGTTAACGAATGTGGCACTTAATCTACATGTAGCTACATCATCATAAAAGACTAGCACATAACGTGCCACCTTCAGATGCCTGAAACTGTACGTTATTAAGGTATTTTAGGGGTGGAAAGTTTATGATTGCTCATTGCCTGTAAAATGAGGCGTAACGTTTGAGCACGAATCCTCCCCATTCTCCACAGTCATACCCACAGCCTTCTCTGGCCCCCTCTCCCCACCCCCACCTCAACCTGATACATTCACAAACCGTCATTCTGGATAATTCATTAAAAAAATAAACATTGTTATGCCTGTGTGTCACCATAGTAACCATACGTATCAGCTATTGCTGAGCTGACAAAACAACATCCCATTTCATTTGCCACACGTTGACGAAGAAGGTTGCTAGCTACCTCTTAGTTCGACTTTGTTTTGTTATTCTGGTACTGGTAGGCAGTGGCAGGGAAGATGGAGGAGCAATAAGGGGGACACGTTTGGTGTTAAGGTGGCCTTCACTGGAGGGGTGGCTGATTTGGTGTCTTCCCTACAACACGTTGCCTGTGCTGGTGTGCTCCTTTTAGAACATTGTCCTGCTGATGCCGGACTTCTACAACCACATTGGGTACTGTGATGATCAGACCATACCTCTGCCTCCTCTGGATGAGGAGGAGTTGGATGAACTGGACAGACAGGATCTGTTCCATTCTGTGGAGGAGCAGATTCTGTCTCCAAGGACAGCATCTCAGTTCTTCTCACAGCCAGGTACGCTGTCTGTAAAGGTCAGCTTATGATGCTAGGGGTGGGGCCCAGTTACACTGTTCTTAAAGCTTTGCTTTGCGACAGATGTCCTTGTTGGGGACACATATATGTGGATGTGTGTGTGCACACTCGTATGTTTCCTTGTGCAGATTCTATTCATAAATGCACACTCATCGTGGGTAACGTATTGTAACTAAACCGTCCTTTAACAGAAGGGTATCCGTGGCGACATGTACGAGTCTTCTAGATACATGTATGATAGTGTGCATCCGTATGTTCCTATGTGCTCACAGGGGGCTCAAGGGGAGGGGGAGGGGCCAAGCCTTACAGGAAGGGCCAAGGAGGGGGGGGGGGGGGGTGAGGAGGAATCAGTAACATAACCCTAAGTCATCCACTTGGTACGCATGTACTTACTAGCACAAGCACATTAGTGCATGCAGCTAGCTCATCACAAGAGTACTTAATACCTATCTTCAAGGTTAATTAGATATGGATGGGCCATCTCTTTCTCTCTCTCTCCACTCCTCCACCCCCTTTGCTCCCATCCACTCCCAGGGCTTCTTATTAACTGTCCTGAGCGTGCACATTTTGTAATATCAATGATATTCACATGCCTCATCACCTCCCCCTCCTCCCCAACCTTCTTCTCTTCCCCTCTCATTAATAAGCGGCCACATCTATGGTGCCAACGGTGACTGCCTTGCCTTGTAGTGGGGGAGCTACTGCCGCTACTGACGCTCCTCTCACCACTTTGCCCGCAGTGGGACGCTTGGACACCAGCACCCCTCCTCTCATATGCATTCACTCCCCGGCGCATGACGGACCAATAGCCGGCTGCAAGTTGCGACCTAGCCATGAAGAAGGAGACACTGCTGGTGCTGTTCCTGTCCGGGATGGACGTGTCGCCTCCTCCTCCTCACCCGTCGAAAGTGACGATCCTCTCGCGGCAGTGGATGAGGTGGAAGGGGGAGGAGGAAGTGGCAGTAACCATAGTATCAACCTGCTGTCCTCCACCCCAGCCACAAATGGTCTGGGGAGGAGGTCTCCTGGTGGTGGTGGCGGTGGTGGTGGCCATCATATGCTGGGCAGCTCTGGGGGGGAAGGGTCCGATGGGGGTGAGGGCTCCGTGAACTCACTGAGTTCCCTCCCAGAGGGAACGTTTGGCGGACAAGCCAGGCACAAGGACGGTTCGCTGCTGCAGATAGTATTCCAGGTGGGTGTGGTTGAGTGAGTATGGTATGGTGGTTGTGGGTGTGATGGGTGGGGTGTATGATGGGTGGGGTGTACGATGAGTGTGGTTGCGGGTGTGTTTGTGTATAGTGCATAGTGGGTGTAGTGGGGTGAGTATGGTATAGTGGTTGTGGGTATGGTGGGTGTAATTGTATGACGTGGATGTGGTTTGATTAAAAGGTGTTGTTACTTTTCCACTCACTTGTGAGTTGAGTAGAAAGTCGTTGTAGTGTTGCTTAGAAGTTCTAACCTCTTTAGGTAGGTCATGGGTCCCCTCACCTCTTTAGGTAGGTCATGGGTCCCCTCACCTCTTTAGGTAGGCCATGGGTCCCCTTACCTCTTTAGGTAGGTCATGGATCCCCTCACCTCTTTAGGTAGGTCATGGGTCCCTTCACCTCTTTAGGTAGGTCATGGGTCCCCTCACCTCTTTAGGTAGGTCATGGGTCCCCTCACCTCTTTAGGTAGGCCATGGGTCCCCTCACCCCTGTACATGTTGGTAGGTGTTTCTTGATTGTTTTCCACTAATGTAGCTGACAGCCACCAAGGCTTACCTCAACTGTACAGCCAACATTAAATGATACAGTCATGGTACAGCTACATCAATGATACAATCATGGTACAGCTACATCAATGATACAATCATGGCAACCATTAATGTGCATTTACAGAGGTTTGGGGTGGAAGGGAGGGAGTTGAAATGGCAGTCCATGAAAAGCCTTCTGAATGGTGAGCTGAAGATGATCTTTCACACGTATTTCATTGATATCTCATATCGTAACTCTGTATGAATTTTTACCCTAAACATTGTGATCCAACACCTATCCAACACCTATTCAAATGTGCCTCCAAATCATTGCCACCCTCCTAATAAGTACTGCACAGATACGTGCCCTCTGAGCGTTCTGTTACATTTGCAGTATAGCGTTACATTTCTACTGTAGAGCATGGAGGTAGTGGAGGATGCTGGGACCACCACCTGTGCGTGCCTTGAGATAGATCCCTATATGGAAGGACAGCTATGTGTGGTAGAAGGAAAGGGTGCCCAGCCTTATCCGGTGTTTGGTATTGGTGTGAACAGGGGCCAGGAGGGGCCATCCAAACGGTGGGATAAATTAATTATTATTCTGGGGTAATGGCTCACTGTCCATGGGCATGTTTCTCCCTGTTATTATTATTCATTTATTTTTCCCATTTGTACTTGTGTGCCGATGGTACACACATGTCGCTGTAATCTCATTGGTAGTTTTTTGTTCGATTGAAGTAAAATATTGGCTATATACATGTATGCCTGGCTGGGTATGGCTGGCTGGGTATGGCCAGCTGGGTATTGGCTGGCTAGGTAAGGCTGGCTGGGTATTGGGTGGCTGGGTATGGCCAGCTGGGTATTGGCTGGCTAGGTAAGGCTGGCTGGGTATTGGCTGGCTAGGTAAGGCTGGCTGGGTATTGGTTCCACACTGAACATTAGACATCAATCGCTGACAGGTCTTGGTGTGTGTTTAGGTGCGTGCATGCGTGCGTCTAATTTTAGATCACGGTGTATTACATCACCCTGCAGCCACGTAAACATGTTTGGTCTTAAAATAGTTAGTTTGCAAATGTAATAACACACCAGCCCATCTATGTAAGTCTTTTCATGTGCTGGAGAGGAAGAGGTGTTAGGATAGTCACCTGTAGTGCTCAATGGGAAGGTATGTGGAAATGATGGCAAGGGAGGAGGAGGAGGGATGTTTAAGGAAGTGCTATACACCCTGTGGTTTAGAGGGTATTATGATCAACCAACCTACCTCTTACAGCTGAAGAGCATCCAGCTAGCTAATGGTGAGAGCTTGTATTGCATGTGGATAAGCAGAGACCTGGAGTACGAGAGAGCCAGAACTGCCGACCTCAGTATGTCCATGAGCAACCTGGATCCTTTCAGAAATGAACAGGTGGGATCTGCAGTGTGTGCGTGCTTTGTGTGTGTGTGTGTGTGTGTGTGTGTGTGTGTGTGTGTGTGTGTGTGTGTGTGTGTGTGTGTGTGTGTGTGTTTGTGTGTGTGTGTGTGTGTGTGTGTGTTTCTTTGTGTGCATGTGTGTGTGATGGAGCATCGATCACACACTCCATACACTACACAGCCTTGGTGTGATATCAGGTGAGGTCAGGAAGTGTGTTAACGTTAGCCCTCAGTGTTTTAGAGCAATGAATGTGACCTCTGGGGACTAATAGCATTTGGAGGGGAGAGAGTGGTTGAAGGTAAAAGAAATAGATGCACACTGCTTGTGGCTGCCTGGTGAATTGCGTAGAGAAAAGGTGTTCACATGTGGGGAGGGGTTGGATTAAGAGATGTTTGGTGAACAGTCTGAGAGTGGAATGGAACTGTTGAACATTATGAAGAAGGGCAACGTTATGAAGAGAGGGAGTGGTGGGGTAATGTTATGAGGAGGGTAACATTCTCTTCCGGGGGAGTTTGGAGGTCCTTGGTTGTACTTCCTCGCATCTCTGTGAAGCCTCTTTACTCCAGCACTCCATACTGCATTGCAGTTATGAGGTGTTATTGTTATTTCATGGAGTGTGTTTGTTGGGAGTGTGTGTGTGTTTGAAATTTGTATTGGGAGTGTGTGTGTGTGTTTGAAATATGCATTTGCATATTGTTATTTCACGGAATGTGTGTGTGTGGGAGTGTGTGTGTGTGCTTGAAATATGCATTTACATGTACTTGTGGCTATTGGTTTATCTTTAGTCTAATAGATTTGATTGGCTAATTAATTGCTAATATTAACATGTAACAACACAGATGTGCACACCCTGTGCTTGACATGCATATCTACATACATGCATACATGCATACATACATACATACATACATACATACATACATACATACATACATACATACATACATACATACATACATACATACATACATACATACATACATACATACATACATACATACATACACAAACACACATACATACATACATACATACATACATACATACATACATACATACATACATACATACATACATACATTCATACACACACATACATACATACACACACACATACATACATACATACATACATACATACATACATGTACATACATACATACACACACACACATACATACATACATACATACATACATACATACATACATACATACGTACATACATACATGCATACATACATACATACATACATACATGCATACATGCATACACAAATTCACAAGTGCTTCCCCTTTCTCTTCATGTGTTCACAGATCTCACCAGAGGCTACTGCACTTCAAGGTCGCGAGGTGGGTCTGAACCAACAGGAAGAACAACTGGCCTTGCAGGGAGAGTACAGTTCATGCTATGAGACTCTTGACCTCCTTGGGAAAGGAGCCTTTGGGTTTGTGAAGAGTGCTCAGAGAAGGGCCGATGGCCTCGCGGTAAGGGACGTGCAAATGTACCTGTAGGTGATGTGATTACAGTAACTGTATTACTGTGAATACATGGTTGTGTTTCATTATCGTTTGCTGGAGTATATATAAGTTGGTTCTTCTGTGACTGTTGTATTATTATTTTCATTCTGTTCAGTTTAGATTAGTTGCACAGTTAGGAAAGAGTATTTTCAAAGTATTATGCTGTTCTCTTCACATGTCTCATTATATTTCGCTGCATTTTTTTTGTCTTCAAATGTTTTTCCCTTCATCCTGCACACTGTAGGTTGTGGTGAAGTTCTTGCGAAAGAGCAGTGTCCTTATTGACTGCTGGGTTGATGATAAGGAGATGGGTCGTGTGCCGCTGGAGATAAACCTACTGGCTAGGCTATCCCATCCCAATATTGTCGAGGTTAGGAGAGGGGGTGGGTGGGGGGGTGGGGGGGAAAGGACAGGAATGGCTATACAAGTATTTTATTTAATAATGATTCTGTTTGGCCTGAACTGTGCCGAGATACGTGTATCATGGCATTTTACAACAATTGTGTTTTGTGTTGCGGCATGCACGCTTTCTGGGTTTGGTGTTGTACATGTAGCGTCACAGTACTAATGTGCGGCCTGTTCTGGCTTCAGGTTTTATGGGAGGGGAATGGGGCATGACAGGTGGGCGTGACGTGATCTCCAGGATTGGTTTGTGAAAAGGGGATCCCCCCACTTGGGGGGGGGGGGTGGAATTAGTAGCAATAATAAAATGCCGGGCAAATGATCATCACTAAAAGCTAGGGCTTGTCATTTTAGAATAAATTCTGCTCTCATATTTAATATGCTTGAGTGTATAAGTAACACCAATTTGCTTTGCATGGAGCATGGGGGTAACCAGGTGGGGGGTGGTGGGGGCAGATCATTTGTACATGTACATGTGCCCTTGCACTGTGCTGCATTAAATAGGATCAATTATCCAGTGGTTGTTTATTTATTTGGCTGATTCTCAGTGAGTGGGATACTGGAAGTCTCATAAATTGAGTCCAGTTGTTAGCATATTTGGAGGGGAGTTGTCTGGGCACTGTATATTTTCCAAACATTGCATGTTGAAGGGCAAAAAGTTTAATGTGCTTACAAGGAGGAGGGTCAGATAGTTCCAATATTGAAATTTTTTTGCAGCATTCAGTTATTCAGAGGATGTGTGCATGTGTTGTGTGCATGTGTTGTGTGTGTAAGTGTGTATGTTAATACATTATAAATGATCTGTTGTATTTCTCTACTTCCACATCTCTCACACTTCATCATCCTACCCTCTGCTGTCTTCTCCATTTTCCTCCTCCCCCACCCTCCCCTCCTCCTGTCTTAACAGTTGCTTGAGGCTTATGAGAACGGGCACTACTTCCAGATGGTGATGGAGAAGCATGGAGATGGCCTGGACCTCTTTGAGTTCATAGAGCGCCGCCCTAGGCTGACTGAGCAGCTTGTTAGCTACATGTTCAGACAGGTACACACACGTTCAAATAATGTGGTCTATATATATATATTTTTTAATGAAGAGGGGTTCATATTGCATGTGATACCAGCCATGGCATCTGTAGATAGGGTGGTTTTTTTTTTTTTTTTTTTTTTTTTTTTTGTTCTGTGGGAACAATGTGGGGTTGAGACAGGTAACAATTTTTATGTGAGGAAGAATTTTGTGCTAGGTGATAGTGAGTTATTATAGTGAGTTATTATAAACCATGTTAAGGGATTGTATGGTAGGTCGCTATAAAACTTCTTTTCTTAAGACATGTCCACCAAAGGTTACAAAAACGTCTTTCTTCTACACTTTGTGTAAAGGAATAATGATGTCTGTTCACAATACTGGTGTCTGGTCAGTACTGGCATCTGTTCACTTGTGTCTGGTCACTGGCAAGTACTGGTGTCTGGTCACAGTACGATGTGGCTGCTTTTTAAAGAGAGAAAATGAGGCACATAACACTATATTGATTGATCCTGCGGCTTAATTGGCTTACGCAATACTTTCCTGCACCGTATAAATATGCTATTACATGTATTCTGCAATGAAACCCCTCCCCCCCTCCACAGACATTTGCTTTATGTGTCTATAATTACTTATGCCCATGTAGATTGTCTCTGCACTCAACTATCTTCACGGGCAATCAATAGTCCATCGAGATATCAAGGTGTGGTTATGTACTGTATTGGTATGTTAATTCCAAGTGTGGGTGTAAGGGTGGGGTGGGATGTTTTATTTATGTATCAGAAATGGTCTAGTTTAGAGGGGGAGATATGGGTGCGGTGGGTGGGTAAGACAAGGCTTGCAGGGGTCCAGAATACCTTAATGCAGATTCCACAAATTTCATTCACAGTGGTGAGTACATGGTATGGTATGCATTTAATTAAATTAAAGGAGTTCCACCAAGCAATAGTCCATTATTGTAATGGCTGTGTACTTTCTTGCACAGGATGAAAACATAATATTGGACAGGCATTTCCATGTGAAGCTTATCGATTTTGGTAGCGCTGCTTACATGGAAGCAGGCAAGCTATTTAATACCTTTTGCGGCACTCTGGAGTATTGTTCACCTGAGGTGTTGCTGGGAAACAGGTGAGAATTTCTTTCAAACATCGCTATTTCTTCTTTTTCACATGCATTTCCACTTCCGTATTTCCTCCCATACTTACATGTATCATCTATGTTGTATTTATGTACACATAGGCACAACACGCACACACCATCACCCCTAAAAATGAGTCTGCTAAGGTTCATACAAGGGTATTCATGACGCTATGCAACCCACCCACTCATCTCTTCACTTGGTATTCAACTGTCTCTGCATTCTTTAAATGTTTGATTCTTTCCTGGGGGACAGCTACTCTGGGCCAGAGCTGGAAATGTGGGCGCTCGGAGTCACCCTTTACACCTTGGTCTTTGGAGAGAACCCTTTCTTTGACGTGGAAGAGACAATCCTTGGCCACCTCCAGCCCCCTTTCCTGACTTCTCCAGGTGAGAGTTCACTCTCAGCCTCTCCCACTGCCATTTGCACGGGTCCCCAGGCCAGATTAGAATGTGTATATGCATAGAGATAATGTTTGATAGATAGATTTATACGCGTAGCTGTGAGGGACAGACAGCAGAATTGTGATCCCACTTGCATAGCCTGTAGAGCTTGGGGGCTCATGTACCTTAAACCTACACCACTTGTATGTATGGGGATGCAAATACTGGGCATAATAAGTGTGGCCATCTGTGTGCATAATAAGTGTGACCATCTGTGTGCATAATAAGTGTGACCATCTGTATGCATAATAAGTGTGGCCATCTGTGTGCACAATAAGTGTGACCATCTGTGTGCTTACATGTACGTGTAGGTCTAATGAAAGTTATTCTGTGGCTTCTTCATCCGGATCGTAAATCAAGAGCCACCCTCAAGGATCTCACTCGAGACAAATGGGTGCATCAACCCGTGGACATATCTCAGTTCAGCTTTGAGTCAGTTCTAGGAGGTATGTTTACGTACTGATTATATTACCCTCTTTGCTACTATCCAAGTGTTTCAAACAATAGTTCGATGTAAGTGCAGCTATAATAAATATTGTCTCTGTACTAAGGTATTAAATGTTTCTATGTCATTATCAGAGTACAAAGAGAGCGAAATGTTGGGAATACATCTCTATATCCAAGTACTAAGGACATGTTGGATATACATATGAATTTGAGTGTTGTGCTGAATCCCTGAAGTTCAACATTATTTGTGACTGACCCTGTCACAGAACTGAATGCTTATCTTATTGTACCTAAGCAAGCCTTCTGTGAAATAGCTAAACCTGGAAATCAGAAATTTTAGGTACCTTTACTCAATCTAAACAGTGGGAAATGAGACCTGTATGAAACCAATAGTGGTGGTGTGGGCTAGATAAGTTAAAAGCATGCCTTGAAGTTTGCTACACTGGCAGGCCTATGTCTACCTCGTCCATTACTTTATATTGATGTTTAATGCACCTTTGGAAATCTGCACATGTAGCAAGCTATGTTGTCTTATTTCAAAGGCAACATACTTGTAGCTTAAACTTACCTCTCTCCCACTTGTATACAGTTCAATCTCGCCCGCACTCACAAGCTGCAGCAAGCAAGGATGACATTGACTCTACAAAGGAAGCCGATCACTTTCCCTCACATCCACATGCTGTTGGAGGAGGGCCCTCCTCTCCTTCTCATGTTTGCAAATAGCTCTGTCTTACACTTTTGTGAACGTATGTTCTTATTTATGTGCGTGCCATGTAAAAACTAATGTTGTGCTGTGCTTACAATTCTTGCTCATTTATCTCTATACAGGTGATTTTTTTTGCGTATATGTGTGTCGTTTTAAGCAGTGTATATATATATATCTCAGAGACACTTGGTGGTATGTGCAGATTTTTTTAAAAACATTATATTGTGAAGTTTTTAAGTATTAAATTCTTTTATGCTTTATTTTGTTGGACACGCCCTGCCACTTTCTGTTCCCTCTGTAACCTCTACTTGTCAGAGCTGAAATTTGAATATTTACTAATATCATACATGAATGTTGGATGCACAGAAAGCAAATATGATTCAAAATTGGTACCATTCCAGTCAGTTTCCACTGGGCATCAGTAGTCTTATGTATTGACAGCTTTTAGTTGTTGACCAAAGTGCGTTTCTGTGGTATTTGATTGTATTTACATATAATGTGAAGCGGACAAGTGATGAACAATTTGTGAAGCCTCTCTCTGACAATTACATGTTCATTCCAAAAGCATGCATAATATACCCACATGCAGCACTTTTATTACCTTCATCAAATTCTCCTTTATAATAGAAAGCTGATTTGGTATGCATGACATCATTTAGAACCTTTATGTTTCAATCGTTGGTAATACATTAACTACCTATCTATCCCACCCTCTTAGCTACCCACAGTCAAAAGTTAAAGGTCTGATACAGAATGATGCTGCTGAACATATATGTAACACATTTGCATCAGTAGCTACCTATCTACCCCACCCCCTTAGCTATCTAATCTATCTTACCCCCCTCCCCCCAACCTTTACCTAATTACCCCAAACTTACCGCCCAAAATATATACACCCTTATATGATTAAGCAATTGTGGGTTTGGATTTGTAAGGTTTCAGCAATGTCACCCACTTAATTACTAACTATAATGAGCCGTGCGATGTGTTTCGCAGAGCCGAGTGCGACATTTCTTCACAAGCTGAAGATGGTATTGTAACAAAAAAATGTACTGGTTATACATGGGGCTATACCTGATCAGATTACCGTGTGTAGCCCGTACCTTCGAATTCGGAGTGTACGTTAAAAATCATGAAATAATTCGTCATAATATGAATATGCATGGAGCAAATCATGCCGGGGTGTTTGTAGCCGGCCGAAGATTAAGGGCGCCCCAGCAGTTACCCGTGCGCCGCGCAAGCGAACCCCTCCCAACTCTTGCCGCCATGCGCAGGACACCTGTACTCCACCTGCGTTATTGGCACGGCACCCTCTGTGACAATACACCCACCCCGCGTCCCCAATATTAATGCTGCGGAAATCACGTTGCGTGGGGTCTATATTACATGGTCAGGTGTGCTACTTCTGTTTGATAAAAGAGTGTTGCAGTGCACTAAAATGGTGGGTACTGGTTAATTTATTTTAGTACTCCAATGGTGAGTGTTTGATCCCAAGCTGTTGTAAACTTAAGCCCAGCTAGAAGGTGTACGGGATGTTAACATGGCCAACCATCCATCGGGCTGCTTGTTCCCCACATTTGATGGGGACTGAAGTAAACCTCCACTCCTCACCCTCACCACCCTCCACTTCCCTCCCCATCCTCCACATTCACTCTCCCCACATCCACTCCCTCCCCACCTCCACTCCCTCCCCACCTCCACTCCCTCCCCACCTCCACTCCCTCCCCACCTCCACTCCCTCCCCACCTCCACTCCCTCCCCACCTCCACTCCCTCCCCACCTCCACTCCGTCCCCACCTCCACTCCGTCCCCACCTCCACTCCCTCCCCACCTCCACTCCCTCCCCACCTCCACTCCCTCCCCACCTCCACTCCCTCCCCACCTCCACTCCCTCCCCACCTCCACTCCCTCCCCACCTCCACTCCCTCCCCATACTCTCCACCCTCACCACTGTAAGTTGCAATTCCATTATTTCTCCATTTTCAATCACAGCAAGAATCCTGTTGGCTTGCCCTACAAACCTCATAGACAGGCCTGGACCACCTTCCTAGCTTGGCACACTGGCCACTTCCCCCAGCCAGAAGTTGGGAACAGGACACTACTTCAGAGCTGCAATAACCACACCACCAAGGTAAAATCAATAACCTGCCATTTATGCATTCATGATTTACTTATTCAAGAACCAACAAGTGGTTATTTGGTCACGGTTTCGATGTATATTTGGAAGAAGTTAATGATCAGTTTATTATAATTCATGTGTGCCATTAATATTTGAATACAGAATAATGTTTATTTCAGCTCTCCACACATGCGTCACATGTTCACCTTCTCACATAGGCCACAAGCCATGCAGAGACAGTTTGTGGGCCTGTATCCTTTCTGCATAGGCCATTTTAGCATGTCTTCTAGATACACCCCAAAATGTCACACAATATTAAACTATGTTGACGTCTGGGGCTCTGCCCCAGACACACCATAGGGGAGTTCAGAGCTGGAGGGAGTGCCCCCTCCACCCCCTGCACCCTCCTCCAATTAATAATTCATGCCCCCTTCAACAATTCCTGTATCCACCTTTACTGGTATGTTGTGGAGGTACTTAGTGGGATCATAAAGCTGGAAGATCTACTTGCCAATCCTACACAGCACTAGAATTTCCAGGAATTGTGTGTGTGTATGTGTATGTGTATGTGTGTTTGAGCATGTGTGTATGAGTGTTGTGTGTATGAGTGTGTATGTGAGTGTGTATGTGTGAGTGTGTATGAGTGTGTGTGGGTGTGTATGAGTGTGTGTGTGAGTGTGTGTCTGAGTGTGTATGAGTGTGTATGAGTGTGTGTGTGTGTATGTGTGTGTGTATGTGTGTTATTCCACATTCTTGCTCACATATTTTTATTAGATATTTGGTTACCCGAGTAAATTATAAATCAGTATTCCATTTCCAACTACTGCTGGAGTTATATATTCCAGCAGTGCTGATTACTTTAATGGTGAAATGACACCCCCATATTCAAGAATGCAAAATCGAATGCAAACATGTAATTCAATAGCTGACTATTAGTACAATATGGCAAGTTCCTATTCTTAAATTTGTAATTTTTTAATTTACGCAATAGTTGCAACGTTAGATTTCTACACCTCCTTTACGGACTAGCGTCTGCTTTTGTTGGTAAATTTCTGCATCACACCTGACCTGATTGTGGGGTCTTTAGGCAGTTCTTCTACCAACAACGAGGCAAGTGCATTGTCAGTTATTGTATAACTGTACGCGCATCAGTTACATTAGATAGACATCATAATTCCATCATGTGTGCCATAGTTACATCATGTGTGCCAACGTCCTGCAAAAGTTTACTAAGGAAGCCATCTTTGGTCGGATGATGTGATGTTAGCTCATTCAACATCTAAATGTGATGTCATTAAAGTGTGTGTGTGTGTGTGTGTGTGTGTGTGTGTGTGCATTCTCAGTAGTTTCCATCTACATGCAACGTAAAACATGAGCACATACCCTCTCGGAACACGGTTTGCTCTCGCAGACATGAACACACAGAGGCACCTTCTTTAAATATTTTGAAATCCCCTGACCTAATTCATGTAGCTCCTGGCCTCCCCACAACTATATGTTACGTGTTCACTTCATTGCATCTAAGGCCCAGTGCAAACTGTTTAATCTGAAACGTTTTTTTTTTTTTTTTTTTTCTTCTGAAACTGTGTAATCATTTGGTATTTAAAAATATGCTTTTGGTTCATATTCCAGGTGTTGTTTATAATTCCTCATTGCCTCTTAATTTGGCTAAAAATGGCTGTAATTCCATTTATGCATAAGTAACAGAGGTAGGTGTGTCAGTAGCACGTATCCTCCCCATTCTCCACAGTCACACCCATAACCATCTACCTGATACATTTTACAAGACATCATTCTGGAGCATCCGTGTGTTAAGCATGGGTAAGCATCACCAGGGTAACCATGGTAATCATAGCCACCTGCCATTGCCATTGGCTGTTGTCACAATAACATACATTTTTGAAGTGGGTTCCTCCATCTTTGAATAATACTTCGAGATAAACTACCTTTAATGTCAGAGTTGTCAATGATTGGTTATTCTGGTATTGGTAGGCAGTGGCAGGGGAAGATGGAGAGCGATAAGGGGGACACGTTTGGTGTTAAGGTGGCCTTCACTGGAGGGGTGGCTGATTTGGTGTGTTCTCTCTAACACGTTGCCTGTGCTGGTGTGCTCCTTTTAGAACATTGTCCTGCTGATGCCAGACTTCTACAACCACATTGGGTACTGTGATGATCAGACCATACCTCTGCCCCCTCTGGATGAGGAGGAGTTGGATGAACTGGACAGACAGGATCTGTTCCATTCTGTGGAGGAGCAGATTTTGTCTCCAAGGACAGCGTCTCAGTTCTTCTCACAGCCAGGTACGCTGTCTGTAAAGGTCAGCTTATGATGCTATGTGAAATGGGGGTTTGGCCCAGGTATGTCTGCATGGAGGCCCAGGTAGGTCTGCTGGGGGGCCCAGGCAGGTCTGCTGGGGGGGGGGGGGGGGCACAGTTAGGTCTGCTGGGGGGCCCGGGTAGGTCTGCTGGGGGGCACAGGTTGGTCTGCTGGGGGGGCCAGGTAGGTCTGCTGGGGGGCCCAGGTAGGTCTGCTATGGAATGGAAGCATCACATATGTCTTTTGAATAGCTTGCATTTAGTAAAGGAGCAATGCATATAAAATCAAGTCTTGATTATTTGATGGGCATGCACACATCACACACACACACACACACACACAACACACACTTGGAAACAGGCATTGCTAGGAGTTGTATGCCACACTGTTCATAGCTAGAACGACCTGACTGGTTATGGTCTTGTTCGTGTTGTTTGGGTGTGTGTGTATGGCTTTGTGGTTATGGGTTTATGAATCTAGTAAACAGAAACCATGGTTACCGAGTACTTGTGCCACATGAAACAAACAACACAGGGGAGTGTCATAATTTGCCAAAGATAGCAACTGCTATGACACTGTTACAGAACTTACCCAGTGTTTAGGGGAGGTAAGGAATCCATTGATGGCCACTTTTGACCATAAGATCAGTATAATTAATGGCATCTCCCTGTGGTTGGACTGCTAGTGTTTGCTGTGACAATACAATAAACACTGTTAATGGACCAGGCTCTAACCAATCGCTATGCTTGCATTGAACTGACAATACTATCTGCTACAATGGATCATGCAGGTGTGGTGTTTTTTGTACAGAATACTTGTATGTTATTCTGTTATAGACTAATGTACCACCCGATAATAACATTGTGAAACTCAGTCCCAGTTTTGCATGCTTACTGGATGAGCAGATACTGTCGTTCGAAAAAGCTTTTTACATGTATGTTAAGTTAAAGAAACTAGAGAGTGGGCAGGAGAGGGAGCTGGGGGGACCTTGGATGTCTACCCCCTTGTGTAAATGATTGATGTGGTATAAGTGTGTGTATGTGTGTGGAAGTGTGTATGTGTGTGTGTGTTTGTGTGTTTGTGTGTATATGTGTGTGTGTGTGGCTCCATTACAGTGATACTTGTATTCTGGAAAGAGATAGGGTTGTGTTTTGGAAAAGTTAAGTGGAATCTCATATCACATTTTTGTGGTCCTGCTTAGCTATGTTTCATTAACACTGTTTGTATGAAAACAGCTATACAGGTATGGTAGATGGGGGGGGGGGGGGGGGAAGGTTTTTTTGGGGTGGAAGGGAGGGAGTTGAAATGGCAGTCCATGAAAAGCCTTCTGAATGGTAAGCTGAAGATGATCTTTCACACTGGTATTTCTGGGTGTATGTATTGGTATCATATCGTAACTCTTACCCTATACATTGTGATGCAACACCTATCCAACACCTATTCAAATGTGCCTCCAAATCATTGCCACCCTCCTAATAAGTACTGCACAGATACGTGCCCTCTGAGCGTTCTGTTACATTTGCAGTATAGCGTTACATTTCTACTGTAGAGCATGGAGGTAGTGGAGGATGTGTGGACCACCACCTGCGTTGAGATAGATCCCTACATGGAAGGACAGCTATGTGTGGTAGAGGGAAAGGGATCCCAGCCTTATCTGGTGTTGGGTGTAGAGTCCTTTGTTTTGAGGACATTACACAAAACACCCCCACCTCCCAAAACAAAAGCAGACATCCATGTATGTATATTTGCACTCAATGGGTTGCCTACAGGATGGTCACTACCCACCCCACCTCTTTACGCCCCCCTCGAAAACAAACACTGACGCAACACACATCACATGTAAACAACGAACCACTTGTGTGATTGGATGGCTTGGGCTCTTCAGTGACTGGATGGCTTGGACCCTTCAGTGATTGGATGGCTTGGGCCCTCAGTGATTGGATGGCTTGGGCCCTTCAGTGATTGGAGGCTTGCGCTCTTCAGTGATTGGAAGGCTTGGGCCCTTCAGTGATTGGAAGGCTTGGGCCCTCAGTGATTGGATGGCTTGGGCCCTCAGTGATTGGATGGCTTGGTCATAGTTGCCTTATGGCTGTTTAAGGCCTTGACAGTTAGTGGTAATACAGTTACAGGGACCCAAGCCCTTCCCCCCCCCCCCCCCCCCCCCCCCCACCAAATCCACCCACCTCCAAGGAAGTATTTAAGATCCCCATGCAGTCACTGGCCGTCATACAGGCACTGTTGGTAGTGACCATCATATGGGCACTGTTGGTAGTGACCATCATATGGGCACTGTTGGTAGTGGCCATCATATGGGCACTGTTGGTAGTGGCCATCATATGGGCACTGTTGGTAGTGACCATCATATGGGCACTGTTGGTAGTGGCCATACCCCATACCTACCTGGGCCCCCCAGCAGACCTCGGCCCCCACAACAGACCTACCTGGACCCCCCACTCCAGCAGTATATCCCCATGACACGTTTTGGCTCCTACACCAATCTGTACAAAAGTATACTGTACCCTTTGAACTGTAATGCATCGTTGCCTAATTTGGTCATTCACGATATGCTATTCCCTAGGGAGCCAAGTGCTGAAAATACAACCAGAGTTAGAAATGGATGACACTTAAAGTACCTAAAGGTTCTGAGGTCTTCTGGGGGGCTCAGGTAGGTCTGTTGGGGGGGGGGGGGGGGGGGGGGGCCAGGTAGGTCTGCTGGGGGGGGGGGGGGGGGCAGGTAGGTCTGCTGGGGGGCCCAGGTAGGTCTGCTATGGAATGGAAGCATTACATAAATGTCTTTTGAATAGCTTGCATTTAGTAAAGGAGCAATGCATATAAAATCAAGTCTTGATTATTTGATGGGCATGCACACACACCCACACACATGCACACACACCCACACACATCACACACACCCACACACATCACACACACTTTGCCATTACTTACATCTGGAAATGGGTTCTATATGCCTTTGTTGTTTGGGTGTTATGAACCTACACGGGAGAATACATATTGGTTTAGTGTAAGCAGAAACCATGGTTACTAAGTTCTTGTACAACATGAAACCAAACACTCATACATCATGCTGAAATCACGCTTTACTTTTGGTTTTTCTTGGGGGTGTCATAATTCATCATTAATTGGCCAAAGTCCATAAATAACATGTCACCAAACATACCAAGTGTGGTGACGAGATAAGGAACCCATTGATGACCATATAGCCTGTAGCTTGACTGATGTAATTAGGTGCTGTCTGTGTAAGATCGATATAACTAATGGCTGCTCCTATTAGGATTGTTAGTGGATGCCTGATGGCTATACATCAGGCGGTACCTATTTGGATTACATATTTCGTCTTTGAATGTGTTATATTATTATATATTAACCAATCGTTATGCTTGCAGTGAACTGAAGGTACAATTTGCTAATATGTGTGTTTGTGTGTGTGTGTGTGTGTGTGTGTGTGTGTGTGTGTGTGTGCATGTGTGTGTGCATGTGTGTGTGTGGCTCCATTACAGTGATACTTGTATTCTGGAAGGAGATAGGGTTGTGTTTTGGAAAAGTTAAGAGGAAACTCATATCACATTTTTGTGGTAACCACCACCTCCTGCTTAGCTATGTTTCATTAACACTGTTTGTATGAAAACAGCTTTTCATGTATGGTAGATGGGGGAGAAAGGTTTGTTTGGGGTGGAAGGGAGGGAGTTGAAATGGAAGTCCATGAAAAGCCTTCTGAATAGTGAGCTGAAGATGATATTTCACATCGGTATTTCTGGGTTAGTGTATTGATATCTCATATCGTAACTCTGTATGAATTTTTACCCTAAACATTGTGATCCAACACCTATCCAACACCTATTCAAATGTGCCTCCAAATCATTGCCACCCTCCTAATAAGTACTGCACAGATACGTGCCCTCTGAGCGTTCTGTTACATTTGCAGTATAGCGTTACATTTCTACTGTAGAGCATGGAGGTAGTGGAGGATGCTGGGACCACCACCTGTGCGTGCCTTGAGATAGATCCCTATATGGAAGGACAGCTATGTGTGATAGAGGGAAAGGGATCCCAGCCTTATCCGGTGTTGGGTGTAGAGTCCTTTGTCCAATCAATCAAGCGGTCCATTGACCATTCTTTACAATTGATGTGCATTCTCTGGGCCATCCTGTTACTGTATTTGGTGGGTGTTGTATTCCAAAAATAGTTGGGCACAAGTGTACGTATTAATAGAAAGATGTCAACTTTTGTATTTGGTGGAGGGGGGCAGGGGCAATAGAGGTGGGGTTACTTTTAATGTCATAGTCACCTTATGGCTGTGTAACGTCTTGAGAGTCAGTATAGTAGTAGAAACACAGGAACTCACATCACCAAGCTCCCCCCCCCCCCCCCACACACACACAAACACCCCACACACACAAACACGCCACACACACACAAACACGCCACACACTCCACAACACCCACCCACCCCCAAGAAAGTATTTAAGGTCCCTGGGTGTCATATAGGTACTGTTGGGTAGTGGCCATCTTGTAGGTGTTATGGGTAGTGGCCATCTTGTAGGGGTTATGGGTAGTGGTCAACTTTTCAGTCACTTCAAATCAGCTCAGAACCTTTAGGGACATCCATTTCTAACACTGGTTGTATTTTCAACACTTGGCTCTCTGGGGAATAGCATATCCTAAATGACCAAATTAGGCAATGATGCATTACAATTCAAAGGGTATACTTTTATACAGAAAATACATGTATGCAATGCTTCCAAAGCAGACATACCTGGGCCCCCCAGCAGACCTACCTGCCCCCCCCCCCCCTCCCAGCAGATCTACAGATCTACCTGGGCCCCCCAACAGACCTCAGAACCTTTAGGTACTTTAAAACTTTCATCCATTTCTAACACTGGTTGTATTTTCAGCACTTGGCTATCTGAGGAATGGCATATCCTAAAATTAGTACAGCTCAAGAGTTATACATTGGTATGGAGTTCAAGCATGTGATGGGGGGGGGGGGGGGGGAGGGAGGGGGGAGGGGGGAGGGAAGATGAGAATAGTTTGAAGAGAGGAGTCCATAGCAGTCAGAGAATGGAATGTGGTAATAGTGTGGTTGGTGGTTCCGTCAAGAGGAAAAAGGGAGTGACGGAAAAGTATGTGGAAATAGGGATGGCTGGAGGAGGAGGAAGAGGTGGGAAGTGCATAACACTCTGTTGGTTTAGAGGTCACCAACCCTTACCTCTTCGAGCGAACTGATGGTGAGAGCTTGCATTGAATGCCTGTGGATATCTAGACAAAAGAACGGCCGCATTCAGAGCAACACATGTAGTTGAGCATATGTGGTACATAACACATAGGAAATATCCATCACCTCAACCTAGGGCACACGTACGCATAAGTGCCGTAACCCAAACACACCTTCTACCGACATAGAGGATGGCTCATGGACATACTGAGACCAGCAGGTTCTGGCTTTCTTGTACTCCAGGTCTTTTAAAGAGCTGTAATTGATTTCCACATGGGGGGTGGGTGGGGGGGCCGTTGTAGCGTCTATAACACATGTTATCTAATTGCAAATTTGCAACGTGGCTATTGAAATGTTTGGCAACACTCTCTGGTACTACGTGTGTTTACATGTTTGACGTTGTAGTGGCTATGGCTACCATGCCCGCGAAGCTCTTTGATGGTTGGTTCCAGCATTTGGAAGATATGTTGTGCTGTGTGAGTGTGAGTGTGGGTGTGTTGTGACCTGTAAATAGTTATTGACATTATGCTGCATAATGACCACTTGCATGTCCAGATTTACAATCGTACTAGATGCGCATTGAAGAGATAGGAGGAAGGGAGGGGGAGGGGAGGAGGGAGGGAGGGAGGGAGGAGGAAGGAGGGGGAGGGAAGGAGGAAGGGAGGGGGAGGGGAGGAGGAAGGAAGGGGTAGGATAGGGGAGGAGGAAGGGGAGGGAAGGAGGGAAGGAGAGGAGGAAGGGAGAGGAGGAGGAAGGGAGGGTGGAAAAGAGGGAGAATAGTTGTGAGAGGGAGCATTCAGCCATGTTGACTTTATTTTTAAAATTACCTCAGCAAGTGAACATTTTTAATTGAATTCCCCCTTCCTCAATAACACGTGAACTCTAGTGAGTGCAATTTTTTTTACTCCCTTGGTGATGAAGTATGATTTCTGATGCTGTATGGATCAAGGAATGAGTAATTTGAGTTCTTGAAAAAGTACTTTTTTACCTTTCATACTATCTGTCACTTCTTTCCATGAGGAGTCCTTTGGGTGAAATGGATTTGAAGAAGGTTTTGCAACATAAGTAGTGACCATAGGAGGGGTGTGTGGACACGTTTTGGCGGGCTATGATTGATAGCGATGATCTTGAATACAGCACTCTCATTGCCTGGTCAGCACTGCCTGGTCAGCACTGCCTGGTCAGCACTGCCTGGTCAGCACTCTCATTGCCTGGTCAGCACTGCCTGGTCAGCACTGCCTGGTCAGCACTCTCATTGCCTGGTCAGCACTCTCATTGCCTGGTCAGCACTCTCATTGCCTGGTCAGCACTCTCATTGCCTGGTCAGCACTCTCATTGCCTGGTCAGCACTCTCACTGCCTGGTCAGCACTCTCATTGCCTGGTCAGCACTCTCATTGCCTGGTCAGCACTCTCATTGCCTGGTCAGCACTCTCATTGCCTGGTCAGCACTCTCATTGCCTGGTCAGCACTCTCATTGCCTGGTCAGCACTGCCTGGTCAGCACTCTCATTGCCTGGTCAGCACTCTCATTGCCTGGTCAGCACTGCCTGGTCAGCACTCTCATTGCCTGGTCAGCACTCTCATTGTCTGGTCAGCACTCTCATTGTCTGGTCAGCACTCTCATTGCCTGGTCAGCACTGCCTGGTCAGCACTCTCATTGTCTGGTCAGCACTCTCATTGTCTGGTCAGCACTCTCATTGCCTGGTCAGCATTGCCTGGTCAGCACTCTCATTGCCTGCCTGGTCAGCACTCTCATTGCCTGCCTGGTCAGCACTCTCATTGCCTGCCTGGTCAGCACTCTCATTGCCTGCCTGGTCAGCACTCTCATTGCCTGCCTGGTCAGCACTCTCATTGCCTGGTCAGCACTCTCATTGCCTGCCTGGTCAGCACTCTCATTGCCTGGTCAGCACTCTCACTGCCTGGTCAGCACTCTCATTGCCTGGTCAGCACTCTCATTGCCTGGTCAGCACTCTCATTGCCTGGTCAGCACTCTCATTGCCTGGTCAGCACTCTCATTGCCTGGTCAGCACTCTCATTGCCTGGTCAGCACTGATTTACCATTCAGGGGATGAATATCAATTGATTCCCATGCTCTTATTTCCACAAATCCCAAGCTTCAGCATGGGAACAATTGCTTTCACGTACAAAGATTTCATAGTGTACATGCACATGAGTGCTAGTGTGCATGTGCATGAGTGCTAGTGTGCATGTGCATGAGTGCTAGTGTGCATGTGCATGAGTGCTAGTGTACATGAGTGCTAGTGTACATGAGTGCTAGTGTACATGAGTGCTAGCGTACATGAGTGCTAGTGTACATGAGTGCTAATGTGCATGAGTGCTAGTGTGCATGAGTGCTAGTGTACATGAGTGCTAGTGTACATGAGTGCTAGGTACATGAGTGCTAGTGTACGTGAGTGCTAGTGTGCATGAGTGCTAGTGTGCATGAGTGCTAGTGTACATGAGTGCTAGTGTACATGTACATCCTTATTAGGATGCTTATGTTGATCTGTGGTACTAATACTATCTGTAAGTTAATTGATGCCAGATGTAATGCACCTGACAAAATGAATCCCAGGATACTGATGTAACATGTACACAACCACACACATGTCCTTCTATGGCCATTTTATTTGGTGTGGTGTAGTTGCAGTTGTACGTTCAGTGACTACCAATTACTAGACCGCATAACATTTGATAACTATGTCTGTATAAGCATGCATGTGGAATTTTTTATGGTACCGAGTTAAGTAAAAGAATTATTGTCAGTTTGTATAAGACATTACGTGTAGTTAATATTGGTAATGGTTTGGAGAAGCCATCAATTGGTTCATGGGGCATATGAATACATGATGCCAGCTATGAATTTGTCTGCTGAGTGAACAGTTTGTTAAGCATATATTCAGTTCCTTCATCTCTGCCCCTAAAAGGGGGCCACATGTGCATCATGGCCTGGGGACAAGTCAGCGATGCTTGATTTTGAGAATGCTGGTATTGGTGAATCGAGTGCCCATGCCTACTACGCTACTAAGCTGTAACATAGTGTTATAGTTAACTTGGGATACACACCTTGTATGGACACAATGTATTGTCAGAAGAGAAGTATTTGTGAAAGAACTAGAGCTTGTGTGTCAACTCCATCTCTTCCCAAGGCACAAATGATGAGATCAAATGACCTGATCCATTTTGTGCACCAGTGTCACCATATCCCCCCCCCCCCCCCCCCCCCCCCCCTGAGGTCGTGGGCTGGTTACAAGAGCTGCATGTACTCTGTTGGGTGTATAGGTTGTCTTTTTGTTTTGTCGCTCACAACAGATCAATACCAGTGTACTTGTCAGATCATGGCCAATCAAACGGACATCAAGGCCTGTTTCTTCCAAGTAATACACTGTTAATTGAATGTTGGTGTTTGAGGACCTAGTCAACTTATATGTCTAGTTAGTGGTGAGTACATGTATGGTATGCGTTTAATGTAACTAAAAGAGTTCCACCAAGCAATAGTCCATTATAATTGTTGTGGCAGTGCACTTTCTTGCACAGGATGAAACGTAGTATTGGACAGGCATTTCCACGTGAAGCATATTGATTTGGTAGCCTGCTTACATGGAAGCAGGCAAGCTATTAAATACCTTCTGTGGCACTCCCAGAGAAAATTTCCCTCATCAAGACTGAAAAATCTTATCTCATACCTACGCACATACACAACGTTATCACTGGACCTAAAGATACACAACACCTATATTATTTCCTTGGGATTGGGTTACGAGCCCTTGCAAACAATTTAAATATCTGGAAGTTTGTAAGTGTGCATACTCACCTTGGCAGAGAGTTATGCACCACTGCTTTGCACCAAAAAGATTGTTCTCCAATGATGGAGATTGCACAGGCTTTGACAATGAAAGGCAGCCAAAATGCCTTGTACTACTTTCCAAAGGGATAGCCACCGTCATGCCTAGCCAAAGAAAAGTTAAAATACTTCATGAGACACATCAACATGATGGGTTCATGTGAATGGAATATCACTTTGTGTATGTATCTTGTGTGTATGCAAACATGCCCAGCCCTTGGCACTAAGAATAAAGCGGAGAAAAATATTACAAGTGATTGCCCTGAACAATTTTTTTTTTTTGGTTTTGTTCTTTTTTTCTTTCAAAAAATGTTCTAAAGGCTTTTCAAATAAATGCTGGCACGTTTTCCTCAAGGGACAAGAGCGCTATTTTTTTTTGTAAGTTCCTCCTTCTTGTATGGATGGGAGTCAGTAACCTTCAAGATTATATATTCGATATTCGATAGGACTCTCAGTGTGATAGTGACCCTATGGTATTGGGTGTCATTATATGCAGGAAGGAGTGTGCAGGGAAGTGCACAAGTCATTTTATAGGTGCAAATTTTCAGGTCTTTCCTCTTTCATACTGTGTCAACGATATGAGCTCATGTCCACAGCCTGTTGCCACCAGTTCTTCCTTGTGATGCACAAAACAATCAAAGGAATAACACAAATGTATATATTGCGCAACAGGTGTCCCACATAATTTGTTTTACATGCAAGAAAAAAAAAAAGTTCCTCGACATAAGAAAACGGGTGCACCAAAGCTCTGCATGTGTGAACAACAGCTCAAAATAACATGTACAGCCCCCATACTTCCATTACCATGGTACATGCCTGAATAGGGCATATAAGTCCAGCCCCAATGAAAGGCAACTTTTCCACTACTAGGTGGGTTAAAGTTCAATGTACCATGCGACAGTCATCATTAATATAAAGGGTCATGCTGGCCCTTTACAATGCCCTGTATTCACCCACCACCATGTGACACCTCTACGGTGGCATATCCAGGGTCTGTTTATGTTGGGAATCCACCAGGATATTGTCCAGTAATCTTTACCTGGTGATATTGTCCAGTAATCTTTAATATTGTCCCGTTAATCTTTACTGGGAGATATTTTCTAGTAATCTTTACTGGGCGATATTGTCCAGTAGGTAATATTGTCTAGTAATCTTTACTGGGCAATATCCTGTTTTGGACCACCATAAAATTCTTGTTGTCTCATTTTTTTTTTGTTTTGTCCAGTGCATGGTGTAGTAGGCTATGTGGTGTTGATCCTTCATTTTGCATATCCTCTCTAAGTGAAATAATATATAAGGGGCTCCTTACAGATTCTAAGAAAAGGAACCTTCCTTTGCATCAAACAGACTCAACAACTTGGCACCAATAAGATTTGGCAGGAAAAGCGGTTTGTCCGAATTTCTTTATTAAGGCCATGTTGGTCTAGACCAATTCTCACTTGTTGTTTGTCCAAACTGCTATGATGTCACTGATCCACTCAGTTGGAGTATCGACTTGTGCGATCATTCCACTCTTCTTAATAAGTGACCTTTAATTTTGCTTCCACAGCTGGTCTCATTACATTGGGATCTTCCTTGGACGGTTCTGGCACTGGTTGTAATTCTATGCTATGCTCGCCAGGTAGGCATCCCACACCACTGAAGTAATCTCAAATCGCCTCTAGAAGGCCCTCATCTTTGCCTAACTCCCAATGCACAAATGGCTTCTGTGCCATATATTTGATCAACTCCAATATCAGGACTGGTGTCCAAGGATAACAGGAACAATGATGGGTCCTGAGTACCTCAAAACGTAGTTGGCGAACCTTGACTTTGCCAATGGTTAACTCAACACAGGTACAACATTCTGTACATACACACATTCTAACATGCCCTCAACCTATATGAATGACACTGGGATGGGAATGAGGCAGAGAGCAGAACAGGGAAACGGACAGTCACGGGGGGGGGGGGGAGTTCAGTATCAGTTCAAGATGAATGGAATGTTTTAGGAACCGCTGTTTCTCCTTCTAAATCTCACCCATCCACAATGTAAGACCTATGTGAGAGCTGATCCAGGCACCTCCCACTGTACCACTGTATCTTCTTTGCTTGCACATCTTGAACTGATACTGAACCCCCCCCCCCCTCCCCCCCCCCCCCCCTACCTCTGTGACTCCCTGTTCTGCTCTCTGCCTCATTCCCATCCCAGTGTCATTCATATGGGTTGAGGGAATGTTAGAATGTGTGTATGTACAGAATGTTGTACCTGTGTTGAGTCAGCCATTGACAAAATCACTGTAATTGGTTTATGCTTAATACCTGTGAAGGGACGGTATGCTAATGCTATTTTTGCTAATTTGTACTAGATAGAGGGTTATGCACACATGCCATTGATAGCAAGTGTTTATATAGCATCATATCCCACTCTACCTTCACACACATACATGCACACACATGCAAACACACACACACACACACACACACACACACACACACACACACACACACACACACACATACACATGAATGCATGCCTGACATTGTATGTGATGCAGTAGATGTGACTACACATGTCTAAATTTGTGCAACTTGTAAATGCACTATCAAATTCCGACCAATTATATTACATAATTCAACATCATTGGAATCTGGTGTGTGTGTGTGTGTGTGTGTGTGTGTGTGTGTGTGTGTGTGTGTGTATGTGTGTGTGTGTGTGTGTGTGTGTGTGTGTGTGTGGTCAACTGATAGCGAAGTGTATTACTGATAGTATATTAAACTTAGGTTGTTCCATGGCTTCTTCTTCTCATTGTATTTCTGAATACAGCTCTTTTACTCTTTTAGGAGGTCGAATAAACCAAAAGAAGAGATGTCCAAGATGGGTAAACCTCCACAGGCTGAGAGCAGTTAGGAAGAGGAATTGGACCATACTGTTGCATGCTATCCAGAACCCGCCACAGTATATGTGTGTGTGCCGTTTCATGCTAATACCGTTAATAGTTTTTCAGCATCATCAAAGTATCATTGGAGGGTTTTTTGACCTTCTGGATCACTATATCAATTACCTTGATTTTCCTTAAGCTTGGTCATCTGAAGCTTCTCCTCTTGCTGCTGCTATAATTTATCTTAGCACATTTCTCTCAGTATTACATAGCATTCATCAAAAAAGAATATACAATGTGCATACATATATTAATATATTATACAAAATATTTTTTCTTGTACCAAAGAATTCTTATGACCCGTTGGTAATGCTTCTGCATGCTGACCCCACTTGCACTATCTGTTATGTATATTGTAGGTGTAAAATACATATGCAAATAAAAACCCTACAGTATCCTTAAGCAGGTCCATGCATTGTTGTTGCTAAAAATTGCCACGAAAGCGTTCGAACTAAGAGTATAGGCTGACTCTATAGTAAATTGAATTGAGCATGTTAGCCTGACTTCATATAGCTAGTTTGGAGAAGAACTGGCCTGTACTGTTCTTCCCCATGCCACCACTAAGGGGACACACTTCCAGCCCAGTTCTGAGCAGACAGGATCATTACATGTTGTTTTCCCTTGTCTGCCTGCTTAGTTGCAGCACCTGTCAATCATATCGAAATGAATATATGTGCGCACCCACTTTGGACAAAATGCTTCAAGAAGACAATTGACTGATCTATTATATTATTGATTTAAAACTTGCATATTCCATTGATTCACTTGACATTGAATCTAATATGATAATCTATTGAGACGGTTGCATGTTGCAGTCATCAGAATTTGCGTCCAACTAAAGCAGTAATCTTTCGGGTAGCTATAGG
>OY811973.1:2984135-3014968 GCA_963681505.1 Eunapius fragilis | reverse complement strand
CTGTAACGTAACTAAACATTTAATCCCCATGCAGCATCCCTCATCTCGCTCTATACATGCAACTAAAAAGCTTCACTTGTCAGAGACAAAACTAAAATAAATAATAATGCAGAAATAACTACAAGTAACAGTATTAATAGGACGCAAAATTAAAGCAAATAATTAGAATATTTGGAAACCATTCCAGCTGGTTTTCATTTAGTATGCTATTTATCTGCACTGACAACTTTGTGCGCTCAGGTTGTTAATTGTCTTGATGCCCGAAGAGCCGTTTTCCTCATAAACGAATGATACGCTCGTGTAGTCTTTCGGGACACAGCAAGGAGCGGGAACTTGATTCGGATACTGTTTGTTCAAGAAGTACTGCAACTGTGCGTGCGGTGTTGCGTAGAGCGCGCTGGTTGTGTCCGGGACGCCACACAACCCTCCACAGAAATTGGCTTGAAATGTGGGTGGTTCATAGTAGTTGCTCCATAATTCCGAAGTGACGACCTGTTGTGTTCAACATAATGGAGATTATTATACATGCTCTCTTTGCGATTAAATTTATATTGTACAGTTTTATTCTTACCTCGTATGCATGCAGTTGGCATGAGCTACTGCCGACGGTGCCTCTCGCCTGCACGCGGCTGGCTACAGCCTCACTGACTTCCCTTGTGATAATGCCTATGCTTTGAACAGAGCTCCGTGCGAAAGCCACCAGCTTGGGCGAGTAGTGAGTACGGTTTGCAAAGCCGAGCACTCTAGCGCTGCATTTTCCGAGGGCTACTATAGCGAGCGATTGGGCCCTCGAAGTTGCGTTTCTGGTGGTCCACTGCCTGTACACGCCGGCAAGGCCGTTGAACGTGACCCACTTCCCCGTCCTCAGGTCGTCTCGCGTGAGGGTCACGTTCGCCTGCACCACCTCTCCGGCGTACAGCTGCAGGGTGATGGTGGAGGTGTTGCATCCGGCGGCCCTCAGCGCCAGGACGTGCTCTTCAGAGAGGGCGTCCATGTACACGCGAAGCTTGGCGGCCAAGATGCTGTCGTTGTTCGGCGAGGCGATCAAGGCCGTCACGTTGAAGCCGACTGTGACGCTTTCGTTCTGCAGAGCCCTGTCCGACATTGCTGTCTGTACCACTGCAGCGAAAGAGAATATATTTGTATCTTGTGCACGTATATACATCATGCAGTAAGTATTGTGTAATTTTCAATAAATAGGAGCTAGCTTCTTTAATGCATGCATGTGTTACACGGTGCATGTATATACGTTTTTTTCTTACTATTTCCATCGATGCTATGTACCGAGTCTGCATCTACTCCGTAGCAATTTAGTGGAGACTTGTTGCGAACGCACTGGTAGAGTTCCATGATGTAGTTTGGGGCTTCGATTGCGATTGGCCCGGTTTTTGCCGCAGAGAGCATCATAGCGAGAAGGCATGAAGTGATCAGAGCACGACGAACCATTTTTTTTTGCTTGTTCTCCTCGATAGTTACTAGGATTTTAATTGGAGCAAACCTTTCTCTTTCTGATTTTGCTCTCCCATTCAATTCGTTTTTATACCGGCGATTTATGATTACATCAGCTATTCATGCAGTCAAAGTGGAATGTCGTGGTGTAATGTTCATCTATGGTAACGCAAACCGATATTGCATGTATGCAGTGGGATGTGGAGAGCATACGAGGATAAGGAGCTATAGGATGAGGAGGAGGAGAAGGAGGAGGAGGAGGAGAAGGAGGAGGAGAAGGAGAAGGGGGAGGAGGAGGAGAAGAAGGAGGAGGAAGGAAGTTGGAACTTACGCGCTGAGTCGCGCGTATATATTATTTTATTCATTTATTTAAAAAATTTAAATTATAAGATGTCATATAAAAGTGTACATGTCCTTATATATAATTACACATATGCGCACACAACCGCACACAATACAAACAATTACACACAAAGGTCATCCACCTGCAGCACAAGGTGGGAGTAGGAGCGAGTCAGAACAATAAGATGGTATTATAATTCACGCACATATAAAGCGGTTCCATACGTTATCTAGCCGGAATGCCGTACTTTATCTTGAGTCATTAGTCGTTGCCGCTAATATATAGCAATCGGTTCAAGGTGTATATAAAAAACAGCCTCCGAGAAAATTTCCCTCAGGATATCATGCATATTATATAAGGGGCAAGGAAAACTAGGAGTACCATCAACCAGCTCGCCTATCCATCGTCTCTTTGCTCCATACCGGTAAGTCAAGAGTAATTTATGGAAAGTTGATCATGTCCCTGCATGGTTCGGTTGAACTCTAGGGCCATTCAGGCAAGAAGCTGGTCGTCGAAGGGTCCTTTAGGCTAAGTGTAATTTATTGCAGACGTGCATTGTGTGTTGTATATGCTAAATCAATACTAATTTACCTTCGTAAAATATAAAAATAATGTTACAAAAGTGAAAAGCGCTATACCCATGGGCGTACCCCCCCCTTCCCCCTTCGGACTGAATGGCGCCCCCCCCCCCCCCCCCCCCCCCCTTGTATACATACATGCGCACCCCCACTGGCTGAATTGGCTGAAAGCAGACAGCATCCACCGTCCACTGGTTGAATCTGCCGAGAGCGCGGGCCCCCCCCCACTGGTTGAATTGGCCGAAAGCGGACAGCACCCCCCCCCCCCCCCACTGGTTGAATCGGCCGAAAGCGGACAACGTATACGCGGCTGTCAAATGGCGCCCCCTTGTCCTATCCTGGCCCCCCCCCCCCCCCCCCCCCCCCCCCCCTTCCGGAAAAGCTGGGGACGCCCATGATACCTTCCCAATTAAAGATTAGCTCTCTTGATCGCGACAGCCTATTTACCACTTCATACATTACACCATCTCTCAACGGGAAAATGTATTTGGGGCTTCCACTACATCCGTGCCGACGTTACAAGGTCCGCGGATACCTTGCGTTGTGATGTTCAAAATCACCATATAGGAATATACATACATCCATACACATACATACAAGTGCGTGCGCGGTTTCACGCTCGATTCGCGCCAATGATTTAGGCAATTCAAGAGGCGGGTGAGCAAATCATGCGCTGGCGCTAATCGAGCGGGAAATTGTACGCACTTTGCACAGCGTAACGGATAAACGAACAGTACAAATCACACTTGTACGTATACACCGAATTGAACGCTTCTACGGGGTATTGGACCTTGTAACGTCAGCACCGATGCAATAACAAGTTATTATAGTTATATTTATATCTGAGAGGATATTTTCTCAGAGATTGTCCCATTCAACTTCTGAACGTCTAGGAGTTGAAGCATTTGTGCGAAAAGGGACCTAGCGCATCATTTTTTAAGACTGAGACACCTATGTCCTCTACAACTTTTTTCTTACGCACTGGAGATTATAGTGGAATTAAAGTGGACTGATTACGCGTACACATTTAATTTCACGCGTAAACTTCGAAGTTCCTTCCTGTAAATATGGGCTAGGTGCCAGGACTCCAGACATTATATGTTTAGCACCTTTTTACAATTGAAACAATTCATTTTAAAAGAAATAAGATAAGAAATAGGTCAACAGGCTAAACTGAACTCTGAAAAAGGTACTTGCCCGCGTGCACGGAACGTTCTTGCGTTCCGCGAGTAGACAAGGCACAAGTTGAGTTTGCTGTATAGATGTGGATATAGTGCATGGAGCCTTAGCCCAGTGACGTCCTGGTTGCCCTTTACGGTGAGCAGTATGTTTGCGCGATTTAACTAGTACCACGATCGCCGCTTTTAGTAGAGGAGTTGCAGGTGACGTCATGCATGTCTTACATTCGTTCGCCATAATGCTGGGCACGAGAACACAATTAGCTGACGAGAGAGTACGACAAAGGAAAGAAGGCGGGGTTTATCTCATGTAGTATATATTTAGATCAACTTTATTACGTATTTGCTCTTATATAACATATCGTTATTTATAGTAACTATACATTAACAATGCATGTCATGAACTAAAACAGCATTACAACTCGTCTGCATGTATTCTATAATCACACCAGATACGGTCAACACTCTAATATTTCTTCTCAGAGAAAAATTTGGTGGGCTGTTATGAGTGCAAGTATGCTGTGAATGGTTATACTTATAACGGTCTGGGCGCCGAAAAAAATTCGGAACGTGAGTAATCAAATGTTAAATGCCGTAAACAGTCGCGCGCACTAAAGGAACCCGCGGCCGGCGGCGGGCCTCCTAAACCCACAGGGACCTTTTGAGCAACAGATATGCATGCCTTCAGCTCACGGTTGTATGCGGCTGGAAACTAGGTCTATAATTAGATCATTAACGGTATTATAACACATCATTCTAAAATGGTGCCTCATTGTAGACATCCAATGTTTAGAAGCTGACCGTGACTCAGCAGAACAAGCAAATCAACAATTACGAGTCCAAACACTGCACTCCCTTTCCTGGCATGTCCAATAGATGCGCACAATTGACATCCAATATAGATAGCATGGCATACCGTTTCATAAAGGTACGCGGCACGTATTTAGGAGGGGGGGGGGCGTTACTGAATTAGATGACATGGCCTTCGGTGACTGAGCTGGAAGGTAAGCATACTATAGCGAAGATCAGGAGGCATGTGGCTATAAATATTTGTAAACCTGACGTGGTGACGAATTTTCTATCGACGCCACAAACAATACGTACATGTATACATGATTATAGGTATGGATTGCCACAGCCAACACGTTCCCATACATTGTAGAGTTTTTGGGCAAAGGCTAACGAAGTACAGGGCAACGAAGAATATTAGCTATGAGTGCAAAGCATTCTCAGCTGAGCTGAAAATAGCTTTTGACATCAACACATCTGCATGGGGATGATGTCAACATTCCCCCTGAGATGTTTTGCTAGCAACGTCAGCTCTCAATGCAGAGAACCATCAGTGCCATCACATGCGCAGTGATCGTATTTGAATGGCTAAAACATACAGACCAAGAATGCAGGAAAACAGTACACATATACTGTAGATAAACAAACATATGACATCATGGTGTTCAGGTACATGCATGCGAGCACTTCCATGCATGCTCAAGTGGACACATGAGGAGGTCAACGGTTGGTAGAGATTGTCAGGCAGGCATCACACCTAATTCACTAATAGCTCATCTTGAGAAGATTGCCCCTCCTCCAGTTCTCTTATGTGAGCCGAGTCCAACTTTGGCAAGCATGAACAACCAGTTGCTGTTCAAGGAGCTGAAGTGTGCACTGTGCTCCGACATCCTCTCACAGCCAGTGGAACTGGAGCACTGGTATGTACCAAGTGCCTCCAGGAGAGGATAGCAGCATCTGATGCTGTAAACTGTCCCTGCTGCTCAGAGGATGGTCCCCTGGTTTCCTCCCATGTCAGACGAGCACCAGGTGTGATACTCCTGCTATCTGATGTTATGGTAAATTTTACAGACTGCAGCAGGGATATTAAGGCTGGTGACTATAAAGGGCATGACTGTGTACCATCATTAATACCTGAGGAGGAAAAGCAAGCAGCTAGCAGGATTGCTGAAAAGGGCCATCTCTACCAGTCCTGAAAAAGGCATCATACAACTTCCTACAGAAAGAACAGTTAAATGAATGTCATAGACCTGTACTGAGGTTACACAATAAATATATCTACATTCACTTTAGCCAATGACATACATGCATGTTACCAGAACTCATCATGAAACCACAGCTGCCTACTGCAGTCTGTTAAAATGTGATGTTCTCAAATGCAGAAAATCTGAGGCATTGTCAGTGGCAGAGAAGCATCTGAGCTTTTCCAAATGAGAGGTCCTCATCCTTAACAATGAAGAGAGGCGATCTTTGTTGGATAAGGCAGGAATCTCATCATCAATTACGATCTTGCCATACCTTGGAATAAACTGAGGTGTGTCACATCATACACCAAAGTTACCATGTCTAACTTGCTGCTATTTCAGGTGGCTCAAATCGTCAGGCATCTGTCTGGCTGGTCAGTGAGGAAAGGATGCGCCTCATTTCTAGCCAAATTGTTGATGCATGATAACCTCAAGGGACAGATAGCCCCGTTTTAATTTACAATTTCATCTGGTGGAGAGGAAATCAAAGGAGCTCCATTAGTATACGTTCGACATCTGATAAAGTTGTGCAGCCCTTGGGTGGGAACAAAAGGTAAGACAGTGAAACGGTAAGACAGTGAAATCGTAAGACAGTGAAATGGTAAGACAATGAAATGGTAAGACAGTGAATACAAAGGTTGTTAAAACATGGTTGCAGAACTGGCAGGCTTACCTGGCATGAAGGGTTTATACCATGAGATCTGGTTGCTTCCATTAAAGACCCCATGCAGAACCTGCATAGTGAAAGAACACTTACTAAGTATTGACCACAATTGGTAGCTGCCATCCCCCCCCCCCCCCTCCGGTTAAGGGAGTAGCTATGTAATTCAGTTCAAACTCAATCTGTATATGAAGTCAAATCAAACTACATTCGCAAATATTCCCCACCACAAAAATGGTGAGTTTCCAAAGGGAAAACTACTTCAAAAAATTCGTTACCATTAAGGTTAACAGAAAATGAAAGCACATTCAACGAACTTTACTGTGATAGTTTTGGCACGTCCCATCTCAGTTACCTAGGGTCGTTATCATTTTTTGAACACACGTGGTCGGTGTTCACCGTGCGTAAGTCAATAGCTGCTTTCGAAGAATTAACCAGAGCCGACAGTTCGTAACGCCTGGCCACGTGATTTTTGCCTACAATAAAGGGTGTTTATCACTAGTATGGCTTTTAGGTGTTGATTACGTTTCATGTACCTCGTGCACAGCTTGCTCTAAAGGACATCGGTTGCTAGGTTCGTTGCTATGGGGCTACGCAGCCACTTCTTGGGGTGTAGGGTCGCGTTCAATGAGAGCAGACCGCCATGAGCTACGGAATATGCTTTACAAAGCTCAGGAAGGACAACAGGATAACCGCAGAGGATTCTTAAATTTGTTTATTTGAATATCACACTTATCCGGATTCCACACAATGGAACTGTGTTAACCCTTTTTTGTTGAATCTCAAGCCTCCTAATTCTGTTCCTGATGACAATCAGTTATGGTTACATGAAAGGAGTGGTTGTGAGAGCCAAATTAAAAGTGGTTGGAAGAAAATGGCACAATAATGTATGGAAGAAATCAAGATTCACAGGCCATTAGTGTGCCAAAAATGGCAAGGTAGACAGATATAGATTTGGCTGTCTTCAACCAAGTGTAAGCTATTCAACTAAACAGTTTGGTATTAAGTTAACAGTTTACACAGTGTAGTATTAATAATTACATGTGTCATGCTAAATAGGACACTTCATTAACATCTAAATGGTTGCCAATCAGTGTTATGGGTTCTTTTTCCTCCGTATATCAGCCTGCGGTCCCAATGTTAATGTTGAACAGCACAGATGGCCGTGTGCTGGATCATTTCCGGAAAAAATCAGACAGCAGATAGCAGTGATGAAGCCCAACAATGGACATTGGATGGAGAATTCTTTATTTTACCAAAAAAAAATAAGTGCTCTTGGTCCTTGAAAGTTAAAGCAACTGTAGAGGTATGTGTTACATCCATGAGCTGGTTGGGTTTGTGTTGCTCTGGTCATGGAGACTGCCTGGGGGGCTGTGAGGGAGTAAATGTACACCATGCCTAACTCCCAGCTGGCAGGGGTGAATTTTGTGAAGGGGGTGGGGGTATTCATTAGGGAGGTAAGCCAGCAGCTACATGTGGAGGTATGAGGGAGTGCGATAATGTCTGCATCAGAAGCCAGCGCTTGATGGAAGTTTTTTATTGTCTTTATCACACTGCAGCACCATGCATGCCATGAACAGCTGCAATCTTGAAACTTCCATCTGGTTGTGGGTTTAGCAGCCACAAGTGATTTTCCTGAAGTAGAGACTTGTTCTCAATGCTACGGAGCATCACATTTTTCTTGATGAGATCACTGATTATTTTTACATGTAGATACCTCTGAATGTGATGGCTACCAATTCAGGAGAAGGGAAAGGAACTTCATAGTATCTGAGAAGAGCCATGGCTACCTTGGTGCTGATTGTCACAATGATACACTACTTTCCGTTCATTGTGATGGTACTGATGATGCTCAGAAATACATGGATGAATGTGCAGTGGAAAAAGATTTCCCCCTGTACTAGTTAATGTATTCCTATACCAAATCTCACACCAGACCTAACCTACCCATCACAGTTCACCACACCCCGCAAACTTTCATGGTAAGAACCAGGTAGTACCTGCCATGAGATTTCCTATGAAACAATGCATGAGTGTTAACCTTGAAGTAAAATCTACATACACACCAGTCATTATTGATTAACCTGCTTGACCCAGAAGTCAACTTCTAAAGCATCTACACATACCAAAAAAAAAACGTTTCCCAAATAAAGGGCCATTACAACTAGGCCATTCCCAAGGATGCAGTGGTGCCACTGGCATGAAATTGCAGGCTTTCACTGTTCTTTCACTTCACATACCACTATCACACACCATATATGTCAACTTAGGATCTTGGATATCTGAATTGTGGACAGTTGGATTAACAATTCAAAAAGTGTAGCACTTCCAGGTACATATGCATGTATGAGTAAACGAATAAAAGCATGCACATTACCTTGTTCTTTCCTGGTTAGCATTATATTGTGCAGAATACTGCAATGATAGTAAGCATTCATAGGATAAACTTGAACTGTATAGACAGATGTTAAAGTATTGATATTAGGTTCATACAAGAGCCAAAGGACCCAGCAGACATCCTAGTTACTGATTGTTACAATGGCATTTCATCTGCCATGTCCAACTAAAGCAGTAATCCTTCGAGGTAGGTGGCAGTGTTCCTTCGGAGGAGCTATTACTAAGCAATGATCATTCGGGGTAGCTAGCACTAAGCCGTAATCCTTCGGGGTAACTGCACGGCTCTATAATTATAGCAGTATTCCTTCGGCGACTGCATGGCAATATTTATGAGCATGCAGTGTTCCTTCTGAATAGCTATTACTAGGCAGCAACCCTTCGGGGTAACTAGCACTAATAATAAGCAGCTAGAGTTCCTTCAGAGTAGCTGTAGTATATACTAGGCTGTGATTCTAAGCACTATAAACTGTGTTCCTAGCACAGAGATTGTGTTTAGTTGGTATACAGAGCTATTTGATGCTACAATATATATATGAGCTGCCAGTGGAATCCATTGAAGTATCTTTACACAATGCCCTATAGTTTAATAGCTGAAAATGGGGGGTATGCAGAGGCAGAATAACGTTTCAACCACAGACTGGTGCGAGCTGGATATAAGTTGTAAGCGGCATGCCTTTGAGACTGGTTACACGGCTACAGTTACAATGACTGGCAAATGATATTCTTCAGAAAGGACCTGCCTTTTCCATGGAATTAATTTGCAAGAGGTCTTGTAGCGCAGTTGTCGAAAGCTATATACTCGCGCAACCTTCTTCTCACTTATTCACTGTTACAAACTACTGCCTGGACTGAATGTTGATCATTTATTAATCATGGTGGGGAGAAGAGGATGAGAGAGAGAGAGAGGGGGGGGGGGGGGGGGGGGGGGGAGGAGGAGGCAGAGGAGTTAGTCTACACCCAGCATTACAAATTGCTCCACACCCATCACCTGTAACGTAACTAAACATTTAATCCCCATGCATCATCCCTCTTCTCGCTCTATACATGCAACTAAAAAGCTTCACTTGTCAGAGACAAAACTAAAATAAATAATAATGCAGAAATAACTAAAAGTAACAGTATTAATAGGACGCAAAATTAAAGCAAATAATATAATATTAGAATATTTGGAAACCATCCCAGCTGGTTTTCATTTAGTATGCTATTTATCTGCACTGACAACTTTGTGCGCTCAGGTTGTTAATCGTCTTGATGCCCGAAGAGCCGTTTTCCTCATAAACGAATGATACGCTCGTGTAGTCTTTCGGGACACAGCAAGGAGCGGGAACTTGATTCGGATACTGTTTGTTCAAGAAGTACTGCAACTGTGCGTGCGGTGTTGCGTAGAGCGCGCTGGTTGTGTCCGGGACGCCACACAACCCTCCACAGAAATTGGCTTGAAATGTGGGTGGTTCATAGTAGTTGCTCCATAATTCCGAAGTGACGACCTGTTGTGTTCAACATAATGGAGATTATTGCGCTCTTTGCGATTAAATTTTTATTGTACAGTTTTATTCTTACCTCGTATGCATGCAGTTGGCATGAGCTACTGCCGACGGTGCCTCTAGCCTGCACGCGGCTGGCTACAGCCTCACTCACTTCCCTTGTGATAATGCCTATGCTTTGAACAGAGCTCCGTGCGAAAGCCACCAGTTTGGGCGAGTAGTGAGTACGGTTAGCAAAGCCGAGCACTCTAGCGCTGCACTTTCCGAGGGCCACTATAGCGAGCGATTGGACGCTCGAAGTTGCGTTTCTGGTGGTCCACTGCCTGTACACGCCGGCAAGGCCGTTGAACGTGACCCACTTCCCCGTCCTCAGGTCGTCTCGCGTGAGGGTCACGTTCGCCTGCACCACCTCTCCGGCGTACAGCTGCAGGGTGATGGTGGAGGTGTTGCACCCGGCGGCCCTCAGCGCCAGGATGTGCTCGTCAGAGAGGGCGTCCATGTACACGCGAAGCTTGGCGGCCAAGATGCTGTCGTTGTTCGGCGAGGCGATCAAGGCCGTCACGTTGAAGCCGACTGTGACGCTTTCGTTCTGCAGAGGCCTGTCCGACATTGCTGTCTGTACCACTGCAGCGAAAGAGAATATATTTGTATCTTGTGCACGTATATACTTCATGCAGTAAGTATTGTGTAATTTTCAATAAAAGGGAGCTAGCTTCTTTAATGCATGCATGTGTTACACGGTGCATGTGTCGTGCATGTATATACGTTTTTTTTCTTACTATTTCCATCGATGCTATGTACCGAGTCTGCATCTACTCCGTAGCAATTTAGTGGAGACTTGTTGCGAACGCACTGGTAGAGTTCCATGATGTAGTTTGGGGCTTCGATTGCGATTGGCCCAGTTTTTGCCGCCGAGAGCATCATAGCGAGAAGGCATGAAGTGATCAGAGCACGACGAACCATTTTTTTGCTTGTTCTCCTCGATAGTTACTAGGATTTTAATTGGAGCAAACCTTTCTCTTTCTGATTTTGCTCTCCCATTCAATTCGTTTTTATACCGGCGATTTATGATTACATCCGCTATTCATGCAGTCAAAGTGGAATGTCGTGGTGTAATGTTTATCTATGGTAACGCAAACCGATATTGCATGTATGCAGTGGGATGTGGAGAGCATACGAGGATAAGGAGCTAGGATGAGGAGGAGGAGAAGGAGGAGAAGGGGGAGGGGGAGAAGAAGGAGGAGGAAGGAGGTTGGAACTTACGCGCTGAGTCGCGCGTATATATTATTTTATTTATTTATTTTAAAAAATTTGAATTATAAGATGTCATATAAAAGTGTACATGTCCTTATATATAATTACACATATGCGCACACAACCGCACACAATACAAACAATTATACACAAAGGTCATCCAGGTCATCCACCTGCAGCACAAGGTGGGAGTAGGAGCGAGTCAGAACAATAAGATGGTATTATAATTCACGCACATATAAAGCGATTCCATACGTTATCTAGCCGGAATGCCGTACTTTATCTTGAGTCATTAGTCGTTGCCGCTAATATATAGCAATCGGTTCAAGATGTTATAAAAAACAGCCTCCGAGAAAATTTCCCTCAGGATATCATGCATATTATATAAGGGGGAAGGAAAACTAGGAGTACCATCAACCAGCTCGCCTATCCATCGTCTCTTTTCTCCATACCGTTAAGTCAAGAGTAATTTATGGAAAGTTGATCATGTCCCTGCATGGTTAATTCGGTTGAACTCTAGGGCCATTCAGGCAAGAAGCTGGTCGTCGAAGGGTCCTTTAGGCTAAGTGTAATTTATTGCAGACGTGCATTGTGTGTTGTATATGCTAAATCAATACTAATTTACCTTCGTAAAATATAAAAATAATGTTACAAAAGTGAAAAGCGCTATACCCATGGGCGTACCCCCCCCCCCCCCCCCCCCCCCCCCCCCCCCCCTTCGGACTGAATGGCGCCCCCCCCCCCTTGTATACATACATGCGCACCCCCACTGGCTGAATTGGCTGAAAGCAGACAGCATCCACCGTCCACTGGTTGAATCTGCCGAGACCGCGGACCCCCCCCACTGGTTGAATCGGCCGAAAGCGGACAGCACCCCCCCCCCCCCCTCCCCCCACTGGATGAATCGGCCGAAAGCGGACAACGTATACGCGGCTGTCAAATGGCGCCCCCTTGTCCTATCCTGCCCCCCCCCCCCCCCCCCTTCCGGAAAAGCTGGGGACGCCCATGATACCTTCCCAATTAAAGATTAGCTCTCTTGATCGCGACAGCCTATTTTACCACTTCATACATTACACTATCTCTCAACGGGAAAATGTATTTGGGGCTTCCACTACATCCGTGCCGACGTTACAAGGTCCGCGGATACCTTGCATTGTGATGCATGTTCAAAATCACCATATAGGAATATACATACATCCATACACATACATACAAGTGCGTGCGCGGTTTCACGCTCGATTCGCGCCAATGATTTAGGCAATTCAAGAGGCGGGTGAGCAAATCATGCACTGGCGCTAATCGAGCGGGAAATTGTGCACGCACTTTGCACAGCGTAACGGATAAACGAACAGTACAAATCACACTTGTACGTATACACCGAATTGAACGCTTCTATGGGGTATTGGACCTTGTAACGCCAGCACCGATGCAATAACAAGTTATTATAGTTATATTTATATCTGAGAGGATATTTTCTCGGAGATTGTCCCATTCAACTTCTGAACGTCTAGGGGTTGAAGCATTTGTGCGAAAAGGGACCTAGCGCATAGTCTTCCAATTATTTCATTTTTTAAGTCTGAGACACCTATGTCCTCTACAACTTTTTTCTTACGCACTGGAAATTATAGTGGAATTAAAGTGGACTGATTACGCGTATACATTTAATTTCACGCGTAAACTTCGAAGTTCCTTCCTGTAAATATGCGCTAGGTGCCAGGACTCCAGACATTATATGTTTAGCACCATTTTACAATTGAAACAATTCATTTTAAGAAATAAGATAAGAAATAGGTCAACAGGCTAAACTGAACTCTGAAAAAGGTGGCACTGGGACTTGCCCGCGTGCACGGAACGTTCTTGCGTTCCGCGAGTAGACAAGGCACAAGTTGAGTTTGCTGTATAGATGTGGATATAGTGCATGGAGCCTTAGCCCAGTGACGTCCTGGTTGCCCTTTACGGTGAGCAGTATGTTTACGCGATTTAACTAGTACCACGATCGCCGCTTTTAGTACATGTAGAGGAGTTGCAGGTGACGTCATGCATGTCTTACATTCGTTCGCCATAATTCTGGGCACGAGAACACAATAAGCTGACGAGAGAGTACGACAAAGGAAAGAAGGCGGGGTTTATCTCATGTAGTATATATTTAGAGCAACTTTATTACGTATTTGCACTTATATAACATATCGTTATTTATAGTAACTATACATTAACAATGCATGTCATGAACTAAAACAGCATTACAACTCGTCTGCATGTATTCTATAATCACACCAGATACGGTCAACACTCTAATATTTCTTCTCATAGAAAAATTTGGTGGGCTGTTATGAGTGCAAGTATGCTGTGAATGGTTATACTTATAACGGTCTGGGCGCCGAAAAAAATTCGGAACGTGAGTAATCAAATGTTACATGCCGTAAACAGTCGTGCGCACTAAAGGAACCCGCGGCCGGCGGCGGACCTCCTAAACCCACAGGGACATTTTGAGCAACAGATATGCCTTCAGCTCACGGTTGTATGCGGCTGGAAACTAGGTCTATAATTAGATCATTAACGGTATGAACACATCATTCTAAAATGGTGCCTCATTATAGACGTCCAATGTTTAGAAGCTGACCGTGACTCAGCAGAACAAGCAAATCAACAATTACGAGTCCAAACACTGCACTCCCTTTCCTGGCATGTCCAATAGATGCGCACAATTGACATCCAATATAGATATCATGGCATACCGTTTCATAAGGGTACGCGGCACGTATTTAGGAGGGGGGGGGGGGGGGGGGGGGGAGTTACTAAATTAGATGACGTGGCCTTCGGTGACTGAGCTGGAAGGTAAGCATACTATAGCGATGATCAGGAGGCATGTGGCTATAAGTATTTGTAAGTATTTGTAAACCTGACGTGGTGACGAATTTTCTATCGACGCCACAAACAATACGTACATGTATACATGATTATAGGTATGGATTGCCACAACCAACACGTTACCATACATTGTAGAGTTTTTGGGCAAAAGCTAACGAAGTACAGGGCAAAGAAGAGTATTAGCTATGAGTGCAAAGCATTCTCAGCTGAGCTGAAAATAGCTTTTGACATCAACACATCTGCATGGGGATGATGTCAACATTCACCCTGAGATGTTTTGCTAGCAATGTCAGCTCTTAATGCAGAGAACCATCAGTGCCATCACATGCGCAGTGATCGTATTTGAATGGCTAAAACATACAGAACAAGATTGCAGGAAAACAGTACACATATACTGTAGATGTTCAGGTACATGCATGCGAACACTTCCATGCATGCTCAAGTGGACACATGAGGAGGTCAATGGTTGGTAGAGATTGTCAGGCAGGCATCACACCTAATTCACTAATAGCTCATCTTGAGAAGATTGCCCCTCCTCCAGTTCTCTTATGTGAGCCGAGTCCAACTTTGGCAAGCATGAACAACCAGTTGATGTTAAAGGAGCTGAAATGTGCACTGTACTCCGACATCCTCTCACAGCCACTGGAACTGGAGCACTGGTATGCACCAAGTGCCTCCAGGAGAGGATAGCAGCATCTGATGCTGTGCACTGTCCCTGCTGCTCAGAGGATGGTCTCCTGGTTTCCTCCCATGTCAGACGAGCACCAGATGTGATACTCCTGCTATCTGATGTTATGGTAAATTTTACAGACTGCAGCAGGGATATTAAGGCTGGTGACTATAAAGGGCATGGCTGTGTACCATTATTAACACCTGAGGAGAAAAAGCAAGCAGCTAGCGGGATTGCTGAAGAGGGCCATCTCTACCAGTCCTGAAAATAGCATCATACAACTTCCTACAGAAGGAACAGCTAAGTGAATGTCATAGACCTGTACTGAGGTTACACAATAAATATACCTACAATCACTTTAGCCAATGTCATACATGCGTGTTACCAGAACTCACCATGAAACCACAGCTGCCTACAGCAGTCTGTAGGCATTGTCAGTGGCAGAGAAGCATCTGTGCTTATCCAAATGAGAGGTCCTCATCCTTAACGATGAAGAGTGGCGATCTTTGTTGGATAAGGCAGGAATCTCATCCTCAATTGTGATTAAGGCAGGACTTGCCATACCTTGGAATAAACTGAGGCATATCACATACACCAAAGTTACCATGTCTAACTTACTGCTATTTCAGGTGGCTCAAATCGTCAGGCATCTGTCTGGCTGGTCGATGAGGAAAGGATGCGCCTCATTTCTAGCCACATTGTTGGTGCATGATAACCTCAAGGGACAGATAGCCCCGTTTTAGTTTACAATTCCATCTGGTGGAGAGGAAATCAAAGGAGCACCTTTGGTATACGTTTGACATCTGATAAAGTTGTGCAGCCCTTGGGTGGGAACGAAAGGTAAGACAGTGAAATGGTAAGACAGTGAATACAAAGGTTGTTAAAACATGGTTGCAGAACTGGCAGGCTTACCTGAGATCTGGTTGCTTCCATTAAAGACCCCATGCAGAACCTGCATAGTGAAAGAACACTTACTAAGTATTGAGCCACAATTGGTAGCTCCCACCCCCCCCCCCCCCCCCTAAGAGAGTAGCTATGTAATTCAGTTCAAACTCAATCTGTATACATATCAACATGAAGTCAAATCAAACTACATTCGCAAATATTCCCCACCACAAAAATGATGAGTTTCCAAAGGCTTGAAAACTACTTCAAAAATTCGTCACCATTAAGGTTAACAGAAAATGAAAGTACATTCAATGAACTTTACCGTGATAGTTTTGGCACGTTCCATCTCAGTCACCGAGGGTCGTTATCGTTTTTTGAACACACGTGGTCGGTGTTCACCGTGCGTAAGTCAATAGCTGCTTTCGAAGAATTAACCAGAGCCGACAGTTCGCAATGCCTGGCCACGTGATTTTTGCCTACAATAAAGGTCAGGGGTGTTTATCACTGCTAGTATGGCTTTTAGGTGTTGATTACGTTTCATGTACCTCGTGCACAGCTTGTTCTAAAGGACATCGGTTGCTAGGTTCGTTGCTATGGGGCTACGCAGCCACTTCAATATTTTGGGGTGTAAGGTCGCGTTCAGACCGCCGTGAGCTACTGAATATGCTTTACAAAGCTCAGGAAGGACAACAGGATAACCGCAGAGGATTCTTAAATATGTTTATTTAGAAATTGAATATCACACTTATCCGGATTCCACACAATTGAACTGTGTTAACCCTTTTTGTTGAATCTCAAGCCTCCTAATTCTATTCCTGATGACAAGCAGTTATGATTACATGAAAGGAGTGGTTGTGCGAGCCAAATTAAAAGTGGTTGGAAGAAAAAGGCACAATAATGTCTTCAAAACACAATAATAATAATAATTTATGTGTACATATATCTGAACCTGCGTCAGCAGGTTCAATATAGGATTGATTGAGGAGTCATGAATGTCATTAAAATTTTTCAGTTGCGTCGCGAGGGACAACGAAGAAACGGATAGCTTTTCTCTTTGCAGCAATCGAACGACAACACCAAGATCTACGTTTTGGTGCTAGTTTCATGTCATAAAACTATGCGCTTCTAGACCAACTAAGAACCTGTTTCTCGTGCCCATGCCCAAAAAAATTGTTGGTCGTCGTCTTCTTCTTCTTCTTCTTCTTCTTCTCCGTCAAGTATAACTCGCGCTAGGAATGGTTTTAAAGAACGGCGATAGTACCAATCGCTTCAGAATTTACCGGCGCGGTGCCCCTTAAGGTAATAAAGAAGCTACAACGAAAAAGTACTATATACGGTATGGGTATATTACTTTGTTCTAAATACAGGAGTATGGATAATTTTAGGCAGTATTAATACTCCAACAGGCTCAAAATTTATTTTGGTGTCAGTTTAGTCGTTACTTATTTTGGCTAGTGAAGTTGTTTTTCTAAAAATGCCTTCGCGTAATCGAAAAAAGAGAACGAAGCAACGAGCGGAATACCTCCAAAAGCAAGAAGAGAACAAGGCTAAAGCCCGAGAGCGCTACAAGGCCGACCCTGAAAAAAAGAAGGCCTCTGTACGCGAGAGCTACAAGGCCGATCCTGAAAAAAAGAAGGCCTCTGTACGCGAGAGCTACAAGGCCGATCCTGAAAAAAAGAAGGCCTCTGTACGCGAGAGCTACAAGGCCGATCCTGAAAAAAAGAAGTCCTCTGTACGCGAGAGCTACATCGCAAATATTGAACCTAAGCGTGCTGCTAAAAGGCAGCGATATGGAGAGGACCTCGAGGAGAACCGTGCTGCTAAAAGGCAGCGATATGGAGAGGACCTCGAGGAGAACCGTGCTGTTAAAAGGCAGCGATATCAAGAGCGCGTCGAGGAGAACCGTGCTGCTAAAAGGCGGATATACAGGGGTAATTCAGCTACCATTAAGGCAGCTAGAATGAGTCGATATTGGAAGGGTCGTAGAACTACCACTACCACCCAAAGGTATGTTATAGCATGCTGTATGTACCATTTAAAATCTAAGGGCTGCTATGCACGTGGCTCATGGCTTCCTGTCATGCACACATTAACACTCTTGTATGCCTGCATGACATATTATCAGATGTACAGTATGGCTTCCTACACGGGATGTTCCCTGGTAAAGGTCAATGTTTGTACAAAAGGTTATTTGTACATGTACATGCATCTGTGTCTGTTACATTGTAAATGTGATGTGCAATAAAGGACTATACACATGTGTGTACTACTGTAATTGCATTTTCAGAAATTTAATTAACAAGTCTGTCATGCGCATCCAACCCTTGCATGCAGCGATTATCAGATGTACAGTAAGGCTTCCCACAAGTAAAAGTTCCCCATGTACATGTAAAGGGTACAAAAGGTAATTTGTGTCTCTCACATTGTTTTAAAGGTCCACTACACATGTGTGTACAGAAAATTGAGTTGTATGAAAATAAAATAATTCACGTTATGCGCAGTTGGTAAAATGTTTTGATACATGATAAGGCATTATGTGTGGTAAAATAAAAGTACTGCAACCCTATCTTCTCCCATATAGTTACTCCCTGTTTGAGCCCAACTCTCGCACACTAGCAGAGTATGGAGTGAGTCTTGAAAAAGCAATTCTTAGAGATAGTGAGCTTCTGAGTGATGTAAACAATGCTTTCTGCAATAGCCATCCATTGCTAGCTCAAAAGGTTGTTACAAGATCTGCCCGTGCAGCAGTAAGATTAGTGCAGATAGTGCAGCGCTGGACCCACGGCCACCGCCAGCAGAAGCCCCGCCACCGCCTGCAGCAGCGCTGGACCCACGGCCACCGCCAGCAGAAGCGCGGCCACCGCCTGCAGCAGCGCTGGACCCACCGCCTGCAGCGTTACCCCCGCTGATGCTCCCCCCAATGCTGCCCCCAATGCTGCCCCCAATGCTGCCCCCGCCTTTTTTACTACCCCCGCCACCCGCATGGCCTTACCCCGGGGGGGGGGGAGGGGGAGAAGAAGAAGAGGAAGAGGCCGAGGAAGAGGAGGCGGCAAAACTATTTATTTTATCAAAAACAACTACACTTATCTCTATTAATTTTATTGTTATTGTAACATTAATTTTACATACGTATTTATTAAAGTTATATAGTAACTTGTGGTCGGGGCAATGCACAAAGCGTTCGTAAGGTATAGACATTTTGTCCATTGCACATCGTTCCTCATCACATTACAGTTATGAAGCTTCGTTGACACGGAGAAAAAAAAACTTATGAAACAAGTAAATAAAAACCTTCTCTAACGAGAAAGTTGGTGGGCATATAGGATTGACAATGTTGGTGTAAAAAGCACGGAAACAAGTGTGACAGAAATGTTACTGGAAAATTGAAATAGGCCTATATTTAGCCCATTTTCTCAGGCGTGCGCTGCCTAAATGTGACTGGGCTAAATATAGGCCTATTTCAATTTTCCAGTAACATTTCTGTCACACTTGTTTCCGTGCTTTTTACACCAACATTGTCAATCCTATATGCCCACCAACTTTCTCGTTAGAGAAGGTTTTTATTTACTTGTTACACATTGGCAAGTAATGGCATAAATGAATGTGCATTAATACTAAAATGGGTAACATTTACAAAATGGAGACAAGTCTAAATTGCTGAGTTTAGACCTAAATATTTTTTCGGAGGATGCTGTGACCACAGAGTCTGCTAATGAATTCCAAATGTGTATAACTGATTGAGAAAAAAATTATGGTGAGGTAATGACAATGGACTAAGCTTGATTGAGTTCCCTCTTGTACTGTATGGTGACAAATTGATACGAAAGAAAGCTGATGCATCAAGATCTACAAGGTTGAATAATAGGCAGTTTTACTCGTATAAAAATAGCTCTGGTGAAAAAGCGTTGAACTCTTTCAACACATTTAATGTCTTGTATGAGCCACGGATTCCACACTGGAGTATTGTATTCGAGAATTGGTCTCACATATGAAATGAATACTTAACAAAGCGTTGAGATATTTAGCGTTTGAAGACCTTTAAGTAGAAGGGAACACCTTAATTTGGAAAGCCTTTGCAGCAATAGATGCACAATGTAAGCTGGGTTTATAAATCAGATATAATATGAACACCTAAGTCACAAGTATCAGAAACCGTATTTAGCAGCACACCACCCAGGGAGTAAGAATTGCTTGCAGAGTTATGTCCAAAGGATATTACACTGCACTTCTAAAAAGCAATATTAAGCTGCCACGTTTCGGACCACATGCAAAAATTCGACAAAGACAGAGAAAAAGGTGAGGATGAATCAGAAGAGTGAGTAGCATAGAGTTTGGTATCAAAGATAAAGACTGACCAATATAGACTTGCAGAAAACGATTCATAAGAAATGAAGATAGCCACCTCACCAAGAGGGGAGTAAACCCATAGCACTCTACCTTATGTAGCAGCTTTCTATGATAGATAGAATCAAGGCTTTAGCAAAGTCTATATACACAGAATCAATTTTAGAACGAATATCAGTATGGAGAGTCCATTCATTAAGTGTGATTAGCAATTGGGTACAAGTAGAACGCCTGGCAAGAAAGCCAAACTGATCTTTGGAGATAAAGTTATTAGAACGAAGAAAGAAAACCATTGATTCATACACAATAGACTCCATTACTTTGCAACAAACACTGGTAAGAGAAACCGGACGATAATTGCTAGGTAATTTACAGGAACCTTTTTTGAAAATGGGACAAACAATTGCCTGCTTCCAACCATGAGGTATACTCCCACAGTCCATAGACATTGTAAAAAGCCTGGGACAATGGAAAGGCAATGGCAGAAGCAACTGATTTTAAAAATCCAGCAGGAAAACCATCTGGTGTTCAGGAATATTTACAATGCTTTAATGTGTGGAAGAAATCAAGATTCACAGGCCATTTGTGTGCCAAAAATGGCAGGGTAGACAGAAATAGATTTGGCTGCCTTCAACCAAGTGTAAGCTATTCAACTAAACAGTTTGGTTTTAAGTTAATAGTGTACACAGTGTGGTGTTAATAATTACATATGTCATACTAAATAGGACACTTCATTAACATCTAAATGGTTGCCAATCAATGTCATGTTGTTCGTATATCAGGCTGCGGTCCCAATGTTAATATTGAACAGCACAGATGGCCGTGTGCTGGAAATATACAGTCATTTCCGGGAAAAAATCAGAAGGCCTTGTTATGGGATGGTCACATACTAGCAGTAAAGTCATATGATAGCAGTGATGAAGCCCAACAATGGACATGGGATGGAGAATTCTTTGTTTTACCAAAAAAGTATAAGTGCTCTTGGTCCTTGAAAGTTAAAGCCTCTGTAGAGGTATGTGTTACATGCTGGTTGGGTTTGTGTTGCTCTGGTCATGGGACTGCCTGGGGGGCTGTGAGGGAGTAAATGTACACCATGCCTAACTCCCAGCTGGCAGGGGTGAATTTTGTGAAGGGGGTGGGGATATTAATTAGGGAGGTAAGCCAGCAGCTACATGTAGGAGGTATGAGGGAGTGCAATAATGTCTGCATCAGAAGCCAGCGCTTGATGGAAGTTTTTTATTGTCTTTATCACACTGCAGCACCATGCCATGAACAGCTGCAATCTTGAAAATTCCATCTGGTTGTGGGTTTAGCAGGTACAAGTGATTTTCCTGAAGTAGAGACTTGTTCTCAATGTGACGGAGCATCACTTTTTTCTTGATGAGATCACAGATTGTTTTTACATGTAGACACCTCTGAATGTGATGGCTACCAATTCAGGAGAAGGGAAAGGAACTTCATAGTATCTAAGAAGAGCCATGGCTACCTTGGTGCTGATTGTCACAATGATACACTACTTTCCGTTCATTGTGATGGTGCTGATGATGCTCAGAAATACATGGATGAATGTGCAGTGGAAAAAGATTTTCCCCTGTACTAGTTAATGCATTCCTATACCAAATCTCACACAAGACCTAACCTACCCATCACAGTTCACCACACCCCGCAAACTTTCATGGTAAGAACCAGGTAGTACCTGCCATGAGATTTCCTATGAAACAATGCATGAGTGTTAACCTTGAAGTAAAATCTACATACGCACCAGTCATTATTGATTAACCTGCTTGACCCAGAAGTCAACTTCTAAAGCATCTACACATACCAAAAAAAAAAGTTTCCCAAATAAAGGGCCATTACAACTAGGCCATTCTCAAGGATGCAGTAGTGCCACTGGCATGAAATTGCAGGCTTTCACTGTTCTTTCACTTCACATACCACTATCACACACCATATATGTCAACTTAGGATCTTGGATATCTGAATTGTGGACAGTTGGATTAGCAATTCAAAACGTGTAGCACATCCAGGTACATATGCATGTATGAGTAAACGAATAAAAGCATGCACACTGCATTGTTCTTTCCTGGTTAGCATTATATTGTGCAGAATACTGCAATGATAGTAAGCATTCATAGGATAAACTTGAACTGTATAGACAGATGTTAAATAGAAACATCAATGGCTTATGGTTGGAGTAAATTGTAAAGCGTCATTTTAAAGTATTGATATTAGGTTCATACAAGAGCCAAAGGACCCAGCAGACATCCTAGTCACTGATTGTTACAATGGCATTTCAGCTGCCATTACATCTCCACCCAATTCTAGTACTATATGTGGAAGTGGTCATGAGCATGTGGTGAATTGAATATTCCACTGGAGTTGGGGAGGTATGGTGCATGTTGAAGCGGTGCATTGAGTATTTGAGTAGCATTACTGCTTATTTCTTGTAAACATAAGAGCTGGCAGAATATTGTGAAAGCTTGTCCAATTAAGTTAAGCAATAGTATTCAGAATAAGAAAAGTCTTTCATTATTTTTGTTTTTCTAAATTCAGCAATTAATGCAATATGCAGCAGAACACAAAATGCACTATTTTTACTATTGATCTTGGAATGTTTAATTGCCCTGACGTTTGCCATAAAAAGGGTCAACTGTGAGGTGTACTTTTAATTATTTATTGTATTTTTAATTTCAAAAGTGAATGACCATTGTTTTCAAAACCTTTTTGATCAATCCTCTCCTGCTAACAAGGCTAGGCTGCTATCGGTTTCAGCCCCTCATGCCACATCCTGGTTATCGGTTATTCCTTCCACATCCCAAAGTCTACATCTTGATCCAATTGAATTCAGGGTAGCTGTCAAGTGGTGGCTGGGCCTAGATACCTCCCAGGGCTCTCAGTGTGCCTTCTGCCCTGCCCACAGTCTGTACCCTCTTGGACACCACGCTTTAACTTGCAAATGTTGGGGTGATGTTATATTACGTCATAATGCACTCATAGACACTTTAGTGCTTCACCGTGCGCATGCTTCTGTCCACGTTGAAGCTGGCGCCGGGCTCTTTCCCGACCATTCGCAGTAACGACCTGCCGATATTCTGTTGCAGAATTGGAACCTTGGTAGGTCCGTTGCCCTGGACATCTCCGTTGTCTCACCGCTAAATCCTTCTAATTTACCTGAAGCGGGAGCTAGCAACGGTTGGTGCAGTCCTTGAGGCAACGGAGAGCAGGAAACACCAGGCCGATGATGAAAAGTGTTCAGCTCTAGGGTGGGTCTCAACCCCTCTAGCAGTTGATTTCTATGGGGCTTGGGGCAAAGAGGCTTCGTTTTTTTTCTTGCATAAGTCGCAGCTAGGCTTGCAATCCACAAGCCTCTGCCAAAGTAACGGGCATCTTTCGACCTGTTCTCTAATTTGCTTAATAAGAGCGAATGCCAGATCTAGAGCCATTCTCCGGCCGAAGACTATAGAACCGAACTGGTCTGTTACTGCGGAGGTGTTTGATGAGTATTCTTGATGTTTTTCTTTGTATACTATACTATAATTATGTATAATATTTTTATAATTAATTTTTTAAAAATTAGGTTACAAAAGAAACATACAAATTGTTGCACCATTATATCTGGGATTAGCTCTGATACATTTTGCCTGCCATATAGAGAGCAGACGTGGCCTGTAACTTAGAACAGTGGGTTCTGATAGTAAGGTATGAAGCAAGCCAAGAGAGGTTGCACTGCATGTGCTTCAGGACCCCAGCAGCAATATAATAGATTTCTACTGCCAAAGGCACACTCACCCACCCAAGCTCAGAGCACTTGAGTCATTGCTGGCATGTTTTCTATTTTCTAGCTGCTATCTGAGCTGTTGACCCACTTGCTTTTTTAAAAGTAATTAGATCGGTGATGTGACCGTTATTTCCAAAAACCCAATTAGGAACCAGTACATAAGCCAGCGCGTGCGCGCCAGGCACAATCAAAGAAATACGCATACTATCATAATGTTTTAACATTCAGGGGATGAATATCAATTGATTCCCATGCTCTTATTTCCACAAATCCCAAGCTTCAGCATGGGAACAATTGCTTTCACGTACAAAGATTACATTAGTGTACATGTACATGAGTGCTAATGTACATGTGCATGAGTGCTAGTGTGCATGTGCATGAGTGCTAGTGTGCATGTGCATGAGTGCTAGTGTGCATGTGCATGAGTGCTAGTGTGCATGTGCATGAGTGCTAGTGTACATGAGTGCTACTGTACAGTGTGCTGAGTGCTAGTGTACAGTGTGCTGAGTGCTTGTGTACATGAGTGCTAGTGTGCATGAATGCTAGTGTGCATGAGTGCTAGTGTGCATGAGTGCTAGTGTACATGAGTGCTAGTGTGCATGAGTGCTAGTGTACATGAGTGCTAGTGTACATGAGTGCTAGTGTACATGAGTGCTAGTGTACATGAGTGCTAGTGTACATGAGTGTACATGTACATCTAGGATGCTTGTGTTGATCTGTGGTACTAATACTATCTGTAGGTTAATTGATGCCAAATGTAATGCACCTGACAAAATGAATCCCAGGATACTGATGCAACATGTACACAACCACACACATGTCATACTGTGGCCATTTTATTTGGTGTGGTTGTACTTTCAGTGACTACCAATTACTAGACCGCATAACATTTGATGACTATGTCTGTATAAGCAGGCATGTGCGATTTTTTATGGTATGAGTTAAGTTATTGTCTGTTTGTATAAGACATTACGTGTAGTTAATATTGGTAATGTTTTGGAGAAGCCATCAATTGGTTCATGGGGCATATGAATACATGATACCAGCTATGAACTATTTTGTCTTGTCTGCTGAGTGAACAGTTTGTTAAGCATATATTCAGTTCCTTCATCTCTGCCCCTAAAAGGGTCTATTGTTCAGGGTTTTGAAGTAATGCAGTGGCCACATGTGCATCATGGCCTGGGGACAAGTCAGCGATGCTTGATTTTGAGAGTGCTGGTATTGGTGAATCGAGTGCCCATGTCTACTACGCTACTAAGCTGTAACATAGTGCTGTAGTTAACTTGGGATACACACTCTGTATGGACACAATGTGTTGTCAGAAGAGAAGTATTTGTGAAAGAACTAGAGCTTGTGTGTCAACTTCATCTCTTCCCAAGGCACACATGATGAGATCAAATGACCTGATCCGTATTGTGCACCAGTGTCACCATATTCCCCCCCCCCCCCCCCCGAGGTCATGGGCTGGTTACAAGAGCTGCATGTACTCTGTTGGCTATATAGGTTGTCTTTTTTTTTTTGCCACTCACGAAAGATCAAATACCAGTGTACTTGTCATATGTGCAGATCATGGCCAATCAAACGGACATCAAAGCCTGTTTCTTCCAAGTAATATACTGTTAATTGAATGTGGGTGTTTGAGGACCTAGTCAAATTATATGTCTAGTTAGTGGTGAGTACATGTATGGTATGCGTTTAATGTAACTAAAAGAGTTCCACCAAGCAATAGTCCATTATAATTGTTGTGGCAGTGCACTTTCTTGCACAGGATGAAAACGTTGGCATTTCCACGTGAAGCTTATTGATTTGGGTAGCAGGCAAGCTATTAAATACCTTCAGTGGCACTCCCAGAGAAAATTTCCCTCATCAAGACTGAAAAATCTTATCTCATGCCTACGCACATACACAACGTTATCACTGGACCTAAAGATACACAACACCTATACTATTTCCTTGGGATTGGGTTACGAGCCCTTGCAAATAATTTAAATATCTGGAAGTTTGCAAGTGTGCATACTCACCTTGGCAGAGAGTTATGCACCACTGCTTTGCACCAAAAAGATTGTTCTCCAATGATGGAGATTGCACAGGCTTTGACAATGAAAGGCAGCCAAAATGCCTTGTACTACTTTCCAAAAGGGATAGCCACCGTCATGCCTAGGCAAAGAAAAGTTAAAATACTTCATGAGACACATCAACATGATGGGTTGATGTGAATGGAATATCACTTTGTGTATGTATCTTGTGTGTATGCAAACATGCCCAGCCCTTGGCACTAAGAATAAAGGGGAGAAACATATTACAAGTGATTGCCCTGAGCAATTTTTTTGTTTGGCTTTGTTCGTCTTTTTTTATTATTATTTTTTTATGTATCCAAAAGGCTTTTCAAATAAATGCTGGCACGGTTTTCCTCAAGATACAAGAGCGCTGTTTTTTTTGTAAGGTCCTCCTTCTTGTATGGATGGGAGTCAGTAACCTTCTAGATTATATATTCGATATTCAATAGGAATCTCAGTGTGATAGTGACCCTATGGTATTGGGTGTCACTATATGCAGGAAGGGAGTGTGCAGGGAAGTGCACAAGTCATTTTAGAGGTGCAAATTTTCAGGTCTTTCCTCCTTCATACTATGTCAACGATATGAGCTGATGTCCACGGCCTGTTGCCACCAGTTCTTCCTTGTGATGCACGAAACAGTCAAAGGAATAACACAAATGTATATATTGTTGTCTTGTGTACAACAGGTGTCTCACATAATGATTTGTTTTACATATCAAGAAAAAAAGTTCCTCGACGTAAGAAAATGGTGCACCAAAAGCTCTGCATGTGTGAACAACAGCTCAAAATAACATGTACAGCCCCCATGTTTCCATTACCATGGTACATGCCTGAATAGGGCATATAAGTCCAGCCTCAATGAAGGCGATTTTTAAATGGGCTACTAGGTGGGTTAAAGTGCTTTTTACCATGCGACAGTCATTATTAATATAAAGGGTCATACTAGGCCCTTTACAATGCCCTGTATTCACCCACCACCATGTGACATCTCTACGGTGGCATATCCAGGGTCTGTTTATGTTGGGAATCTTTACTGGGTAATATTGTCCAGTAATCTTTAATGGGCAGTATCCCATAAAATTCCTGTTGTCTCTTTTTTTTTTTGTTTTGTCAGGTGCATGGTGTAGTAGGCTATGTGGTGTTGATCCTTCATTTTGCATATCCTCTCTAAGTGAAATTATATGTAAGGGGGCTCCTTACAGATACTAAGAAAAGGAACCTTCCTTTGCATCAAACAGACTGAACAACTTGGCACCAATAAGATTTGGCAGGAAAAGCGGTTTTTCCGAATTTCTTTATTAAGGCCATGTTGGTTTTGACAAATTCTCACTTGTTGTTTGTCCAAACTGCTATGATGTCACTAATCCACTCAGTTGGAGTATCGACTTGTGTGATCATCTTAATACGTGACCTATAATATTGCTTCCCCAGCTGGTCTCATACATTGGGATCTTCCTTGGATGGTTCTGGCACTGGTTGTAATTCTATGTCATGGTAGACATCCCACACCACTGAAGACATTTCGAATCGCCTCTAGAAGGCTGTCCTCTTTGCCTAACTCCCAATGCACAGATGGCTTCTATGCCATATATTTGATCAACTCCAACATCACACCAGTGTCCAAAGATAACAGGAACAATGATGGGTCCTGAGTACCTCAAAACGTAGTTGGCGAACCCTACCAAGCTTGTCTCTCACCCCCAGCTGACAGAAACAACAAGACTTCCTGCTGGACTCATCATTCATGGTCAATACTGTCTTGCTGTTTTTCATTTCCGGCTTCCCCAATTTGCAGTAGTCACTGTATGTCAGCACATTGCATGATGCAGCTGTGTCACCTGACAGACCAACTCTGCACTCTTCCCATTCCACTCCAGCTGACAGACCAACTCTGCACTCTTCCCATTCCATTCCAGCTGACAGACCAACTCTGCACTCTTCCCATTCCATTCAGCAGACAGACCAACTCTGCACTCTTCCCATTCCATTCCAGCTGACAGAACAACTCTGCACTCTTCCCATTCCATTCCAGCTGACAGACCAACTCTGCACTCTTCCCATTCCATTCCAGCTGACAGACCAACTCTGCACTCTTCCCATTCCATTCCAACTGTCAGACCAACTCTACACTTTTCCCATTCCATTCCAGCTGACAGACCAACTCTGCACTCTTCCCATTCCATTCCAGCTGCATCTTTGTTATCAATTTAGAATTTGCAGTTTCTCCTCAAAATCACACCCATCCACAATGTAAAACCTATGTGAGAGCTGATCCAGGCACCTCCCACTGGACCGCTGTATCTTCTTTGTTTGCACATCTTAAACTGATACTGACCCCTCCCCCCCCCCCCCCCCCCCCCCCCCCCTGTGACTGTCCGTTTCCCTGTTCTGCTCTCTGCCTACTTTCCATCCCAGTGTCATTCATATGGGTTGAGGGCATGTTAGAATGTGTGTATGTACAGAATGTTGTACCTGTGTTGAGTTAACCATTGACAAAGCCATTGTAATTGGTTTATGCTTAATACCTGGTATGCTATTGTTGCTAATTTGTACTAGATGACTAGATGAGAGGGTTATGCACGTATGCCAATTGATAGCAAGTGTATATATAGCATCATATCCCTCTCTACCTTCACAACATACATGCACACACACACACACACACACACACACACACACACACACACACATGAAAGCATGCTTGACATTATATGTGATGCAGTAAATGCGACTACACCGTTTCTTAGAAATGTCTAAGTTTGTGCAACTTGTAAATGCACTATCAAATTCCGACCAATTGTATTACAATTCAACATCATTAGAATCTGGTTTTGTGTGTGTGTTTGTGTGTGTGTGTGTGTTTGTGTGTGTGTGTTTGTGTGTGTGTGTGTGTATGTGTGTGCGTGCGTGTGTGCGTGTGTGTGGTCAACTGATAGTGAAGTTGTTTTACTGATAGTATATAAAACTTAGGTTGTTCCATGGCTTCTTCTTCTCATTGTAAGCGGAGTATCTCTGAATACAGCTCTTTTACTCTTTAGGAGCTAGGTCGAACTCTCTTCTTTAAACCAAAAGAAAAAATGTCCAAGAAGGGTAAACCTCCGCAGGCTGAGAGCATTTGGGAAGAGGAATTGGACCGGACTGTTGCATGCTATCCAGAAACCCCGCCACAGTACATGTGTGTGTGCCGTTTCATGCTAATACCGCTAATAGTTTTTCAGCATCATCAAAGAATCAATGGAGGGGTTTTTGACCTTCTGGATCACTATATCAATTACCTTGAGCTTTCTTAAGCTTGGTCATCTGAAGCTTCTCCTCTTGCTGCTGCTATAATTTATCTTATGACATTTCTCTCAATATTACATAGCATTAATCATAAAGGAATATACAATGTGCATACATATATTAATATATTATACAAAATATTTTTTATTGTACCAAAGAATTCTTACGACCCGTTGGTAATGCTTCTGCATGCTGACCCCACTTGCACAATCTTTTGTATATTGTAGGTGTAAAATACATATGCAAATAAAAACCCTACAGTATCCCTTAAGCAGGTCCATTGTTGTTGCTAATGTAGTGAAAAATGGCCTGGAAAGCATAAGCATTTTTTTCGAACTAAGAGTAGGCCGAGTCTATATATAGTAAATTGAATTGAGCATGTTAGCCTGACTTCATATAGCTAGTTTGGAGAAGAACTGGCCTGTACTGTTCTTCCCCATGCCACCACTAAGGGGACACACTTCCAGCCCAGTTCTGAGCAGACAGGATCATTACATGTTGTTTTCTCTTCTCTGTCTGCTTAGCAGCAGCACCATACACCACACCCACTTTGGACAAAATGCTTGATTTAAGAGGAGAAAAGATAGAAATGTCAATGACTGCTGGCTTACCACCTGTCAACCATATCGAAATGAGTATATGTGCACACCCACTTTGGACAAAATGCTTGATTCAAGAAGACAAGTGACTGATTTATTATATTATTCTAACTTGCATATTCTATTGATTCACTTGACACTGAATCTTATATGATAATGTATTGAGACCGTTGTTTGCATGCAGCCATTCAGAATTTACATCCAACTAAAGCATGCAGTAATCCTTCGGGGTAGGTGGCAGTGTTCATTCGGAGGTGCTATTACTAAGCAATGATTATTCGGGATACCTAGCACTAAGCCGTAATCCTTCGGGGTAACTGCATGGCACTAATTATAGCAGTATTCCTTCGGCGACTGCATGTGGCAATAATTATGAGCAGTGTTCCTTCTGAGTAGCTATTACTAGGCAGCAACCCTTCGGGGTAACTAGCACTAATTATAAGCAGCTAGTGTTCCTTCAGAGTAGCTAGTATATACTAGGCTGTGATTCTAAGCACTATGAACTGTGTTCCTAGCACAGAGATTGTGCTTAGTTGGTATTGCGGAGCTATTGGATGCTACAATATATATATGAGCTGCCAGTGGAATCCATTGAAGTATCTTTACGCAATGCCCTATAGTTTAATAGCTGAAAATGGGGGGTATGCAGAGGCAGAATAACGTTTCAACCACAGACTGGTGCGAGCTGGATATAAGTTGTAAGCGGCATGCCTTTGAGACTGGTTACACGGCTACAGTTACAATGACTGGCAAATGATATTCTTCAGAAGGGACCTGCCTTTTCCATGGAATTAATTTGTAAGAGGTCTTGTAGCGCAGCTGTCGAAAGCCACTATACTCGCAACCTTCTTCTTTCTTATTCACTGTTACAAACTACTGCCTGGACTGAATGCTGATCATTTATTAATCATGGTGGGGAGAAGAGGATGAGAGAGAGAGAGAGAGAGAGAGAGAGAGAGAGAGAGAGAGA
>OY811973.1:2909266-2981766 GCA_963681505.1 Eunapius fragilis | reverse complement strand
ATGCCCTTGACAACCTTCACACACTAACACAAATCATTCATGCTTGTGCTTCTCCATTACATGTTCCTATCTCATGCCTGCATTAAATGCTCATGTCTCATAACCTCCACTGTGATGCCCTTGTCTCACTATATATGGTGAAGCCATGGAAGTTTGAATGCATCTCTGGGTGCTTGTCTATATAAACTTTAGTACATGTACCTCAGATCTACCACATCTGATCTGATTGGGCAGCAATAATTTCACAGTCACTACAAGTACCTGTACATGAAAGGCTTCATTATAGATAAGTCTTGCCTGCACACTTTTCAAAATAAATTCCTGCCTATCACTTGTTCAGAAAGGCACCATGTGTAAGAATGTTACCATTGAGGGACAAAAAGTGTTACATCACCTTTGTACGTGCACACACACACACACACATGCACTGACCTTGAGGACATAGTGAAGGGGTCACATGAGCATGTAATGAAGGTGATGAGACACATGCATGTAGCAGTGGCGGATTTAGGATTTGGGAGGGTGAGGGCACAAGGTATGGGAGGGTCAGTGCCCACTGCAGCTGGGGGGGGGGGGGACGCTGTAAGCTCGCCCATCCAGTGAGGCTTACCCCATACACCTTTACAATTGTGGTGTTTTTGGCATTAATAATCTCATACCAAACTCCCTTTAAAGCTATTTATTTTAAGGGGAGGGAGCTAAGGGCACAGGCCCATCCCACCTCCCCCGGGTCCATTACTGTGTAGTGGGGACTAGGTGACCAGGGCATTTAGGGGAGGATATGAGACATGTAGTGGAGGCTATGAGATACATGTAGTCCTGACCATGTTGTGAGACACGAGCATGTGAGTTTTGTGTGGTTCTACGTATTAATGTGTGTGTGTGTGTGTGTGTGTGCGTGTGTGTGTGTGTGTGTGTGTGTGTGTGTGTATTTACATATATATGCAAGGGGGTGTGACATGCAAATTAAAAAAGTTAATGTATGGTGGGGGGTTCATACATCTGTGCATCTGTGCATCTGTGCATGCAGAGCGTAAATTCCAACTAAAAAGAATGGTTGCTTTCAGCCCTGCAGTAGATGCTTGTGTTTCATAGCCTCCACTACACTGTCTTGTCTCATATATTTTTGCATCTCATAGCCTCCTCCATACAATTCTCACACTTTGTGCCCACCCCACCCCCTCCCCCTCCCAAATCCTGAATCCACCACTGTTTTGTGTCTCATCACCTCCACTACATGCTCATGTGACCATGCCCTTGACCATGTGCTCTAGTTCAGAGTGGAGAGGAGGCGTGGTCAAGTTAAAGCCAAGCTGGAGGTAAAATGCAACCCTTCTTTTTTATTTATTTATGCTCTGCATACACAGATGTATTAGCCACTCTCCATATTGTTTTTTTTTTCAACAGCATGTCACACAGACAAACACAAACCATTCATGCTTGTGCTTCATAGCCTCCACTATATGTTCCTATCTCATGCCTGCACTATATGCTCGTGTCTCATAGCCTCCATAGATCACTACACACTTGTGTCTCATGCTAGCCTACAGTGTCTCATAGCAGCCTGCACTAAGTTCACATGCTTGTGTGGCCCGTCTCCTACACCTGATCTGATTGGGCAGCAATAATATTCACAGTCACTACAAGTACCTGTACATGAAAGGCTTCCATAATAGCCTGCACACATCTTTATAAATCCTTGAACTTACAGAACTTACTGTTCAGTAAGGACCATGTTTAATGGTACCATTGAGGGACGAAAAGAGTCACATCACCTTTGTACATGCACACACACACCACACAACACACACTGAACTTGAGCACATAGTGAAGGGGTCACGTGAGCATGTAGTGGAGGTAATGAGACAAAAGCATGTAGCAGTGGCGGATTTAGGATTTGGGAGGGTGAGGGCACAAGGTATGGGAGGTCCATTCATACTGCAACTGGGGGGGGGGATGCTGTAAGCTTGCCCATTCGGTGAGGCTTACCATGGTGCCTTCACATGGATGCACTAGCTATGGTGCCTTGACATGTGTGAAGGCACCATAGCCAGTGTATCCATGTGAAGGCACCATAGCCAGTGTATCCATGTGAAGGCACCATAGCCAGTGTATCCATGTGAAGGCACCATAGCTAGTGCATCCATGTGAAGGCACCATGGTAAGCCTCACCGAATGGGCAAGCTTACAGCATCCCCCCCCCCAATTGCAGTATGAGTGGACCTCCCATACCTTGTGCCCTCACCCTTCCAAATCCTAAATCCGCCACTGCTACATGCTTTTGTCACATCACCTTCACTACATGCTCATGTGACCCCTTCACTATGTGCTCAAGTTCAGTGTGTGTTGTGTGGTGTGTGTGCATGTACAAAGGTGATGTGACTCTTTTCGTCCCTCAATGGTACCATTCACATGGTCCTTACTGAACAGTAAGTTCTGTAAGTTCAAGGATTTATAAAGATGTGTGCAGGCTATAATGGGAGCCTTTATTATTGCTGCCCAATCAGATCAGATATGGTAGATCTGAGGTACTGTACATGTACTAAAGTTTATATAGACAAGCACCTGAGAATACAGTAGCATTCAAACTTCCATGGCTTCACCATATATAGTGAGACAAGGGCATCACAAGGTTGTCAAGGGCATGGTCACATGAGTTTGTAGTGGAAGACGATGCGACACAAAGCAGTGGTTGATTTGGGAGGGGGGGGGTGGCATAAGGTGTGGGGGGGGGGGGGGGGGGGGGGGGGGGGGGGGGAACGTAAGGGGTACAGGGGTACAGGCTCATCTCCCCCCCCCCCCCCCCCCCTTGGGGTCCTAGGAGACCTAGACATGTAGTGGAGGCTATGAGATCCATGCAGTCCTGCGAGACGCAAGCCTGTGAGGTTTGTGTACATGTGTAAGTGTTAATGTGTGTGTGTTTACATATATCTGCAAGGGGGTGTGACATGCGAGTTAAAGTATTGTCACATAACCTCCACTCATGTCCCATGCCCTTCCTTCTCTATAAGTTCAGAGTGGGGGGAGGTGTGGTCGAGTTTAAAACCACTGCCGTGCTGATAGCAACCCTTCTTTTTAGTTGGGATTTATGCTTTGCACGCACAGATGTATGAACCCCCCCACACAAAAAATGTAGTGGAGGCTACAATACAGTACCATGTACTGGAGGTTAAGAGACACACATGTATGGAGTTATGGATGTTAATGGTGTGTGTGTGTGTGTGTGTTTACCTGTAGCTGCAAGGGTGTGACATGCAGATGAAATTAAAATATGGTCCATCTGTGGTTTCAGAGAGTAAATTCCAACACAAAATAACACCTGTGATTTAACTCAACCACACCTCCCCCCACTCAGAATTTACAGTGAAGGAAGGGCATGGGACAGGAGCATGTAGTGGAGGCTATGTGACACAAAAATGTATGAGACAGGACCATGGAATTGAGGCTACGAGACATAAGCTTGCCTTCCTGCTGTGCATTACTAGTATCCTATGTATGGTGTGGCCACGCCTAAATCTGTCTCTGTGTCGACTTCCGGTCCAGGGCAACGCCCAAACCGAACTGTCATATAAGTATGTCATATGGTTACGTCATATTGCGTAAAGTTCACATCGCCCTGCTGCAAGCCTAATTAACGTACTTAGTTATTGTACGTTCGACGTAAGCAGGACTGGGACGAGGGCCCCAGTCCTCCGTAGCCCGTACGTCCTGGCTTGCGAGACTAACTAGACGTACATAAGTATTAACTTAATGAAATTATAAATAGTGTCTCATTCCATCGATCGGAAATTGACATCGTCGTATCAACCCGAGGCTGCTAAATTTTGCCTTTAGCCTGCGACGTACACGTGCGTACGTATTAGCTCAACTCCACACTCGGATCACGTGCCATCCCCCCGACATAGTTACAACGAATGGAGATTCAATGCTTCTGGTACAACGCTCCTCGCAACTCCTTGTGTGGAGCGTTGTATGCTCCCCCCATAGGGGCCCCCAGAAGCTTTGAATTTATAACTGTGATGTTGCGCGATAATTATCAGGGGGATGGCACGTGATCCGAGTGTGGCGCTGAACTAATACTTACGTGCACGTCGCAGGCTAAAGGCAAAATTTAGCAGCCTCGGGTTGCTACGAAGATGTCAATTTCCCCATCGTTACGATGGAATGAGACACCATTTATCATTCCCAGCTTGCCTGCCTGCCGTACGTTACTAGTATCCGACTTCTGGTGGGATTACGCCCAAATCGGTCTCTGTGTCGACTTCCGGTCCCAAATCGGTCTCTGTATTGGTCTCTGTGTCATTTGCTCTATGTCAACTGCTGTTGCGACGTACGTACAATTGTGAGGGCACGAGACGGAGACAACATACTGATTCAATATGGAATACTTCTTCCAATTATGGAAGCCGATTTTTAAATTGGAAGACCTAGTTTTCAATGCATAATATAGTTCTTCGATGTACTAACTATGTGTTTCTCTCTTGGCAAAATAGGAAATCGTTAAGGTGTTGACACAAATGGTCGTGGAATATTGTAATGAGAAACGCTCCCATTGACTACCTGTACATTGAGGACAATGTTATGACAATCCTAGGGAAGCCTAACCTTAAATAGGAAAAATACGGCGACCCCACTAAAAATCATGGCAAATGTAGTATACAAACAATTTGTTTTGGCAAAAGCTGAGAAAAATCTGGTGTGCTTGGTATTGAAGGACCCCATACATTTCTATGGGATAATATACGGGAATATTCGCTGATTCGCAAACCGCGAATTAATTAGCTTTTCCCTTTGACCGCTCATTTCTGGATATGATCCCCCTTCTCGCTGTATACATGCAACTAAAAAGCTTCACTTGTCAGAGGCAAAACTAAAATTAATAATGCAGAAATAACTCTAGTAACTGTATTAATAGGACGCAAAATTAAAGGAAATAATATTAGAATACATGAAAATTTTAATATATTTATATTTTTTATGTATTTACGTAAGAGAAAATAAAAATGCATAAATACATGTACCTTAAAACTACTAAACTATACATATAAAGTAACTAAATCAAATTACATGCTCTACTGAGGAGGGCTCTGTATTGCACCTCACTAGGGCTATGTTCAACTTCCCATATTTGGAAACCATCCCAGCTGGTTTTCATTTAGTATGCCGTTTATCTGCACTGACAACTTTGTGCGCTCAGGTTGTTAATTGTCTTGATGCCCGTAGAGCCGTTTTCCTCATAAACGAATGATACGCTCGTGTAGTCTTTCGGGACACAGCAAGGAGCGGGAACTTGATTCGGATACTGTTTGTTCAAGAAGTACTGCAACTGTGCGTGCGGTGTTGCGTAGAGCGCGCTGGTTGTGTCCGGGACGCCACACAACCCTCCACAGAAATTGGCTTGAAATGTGGGTGGTTCATAGTAGTTGCTCCATAATTCCGAAGTGACGACCTGTTGTGTTCAACATAATGGAGATTATTATACATGCTCTCTTTGCGATTAAATTTATATTGTACAGTTTTATTCTTACCTCGTATGCATGCAGTTGGCATGAGCTACTGCCGACGGTGCCTCTCGCCTGCACGCGGCTGGCTATTGCCTCACTGACTTCCCTTGTGATAATGCCTATGCTTTGAACAGAGCTCCGTGCGAAAGCCACCAGCTTGGGCGAGTAGTGAGTACGGTTCGCAAAGCCGAGCACTCTAGCGCTGCACTTTCCGAGGGCCACTATTGCGAGCGATTGGGCGCTCGAAGTTGCGTTTCTGGTGGTCCACTGCCTGTACACGCCGGCAAGGCCGTTGAACGTGACCCACTTCCCCGTCCTCAGGTCGTCTCGCGTGAGGGTCACGTTCGCCTGCACCACCTCTCCGGCGTACAGCTGCAGGGTGATGGCGGAGGTGTTGCACCCGGCGGCCCTCAGCGCCAGGACGTGCTCGTCAGAGAGGGCGTCCATGTACACGCGAAGCTTGGCGGCCAAGATGTTGTCGTTGTTCGGCGAGGCGATCAAGGCCGTCACGTTGAAGCCGACTGTGACGCTTTCGTTCTGCAGAGGCCTGTCCGATATTGCTGTCTGTACCACTGCAGCGAAAGAGAATAGGTATGTATCTTGTGCACGTATATACTTCATGCAGTAAGTGTTGTGTAATTTTCAATTAAAGGGAGCTAGCTTCTTTAATGCATGGCATGTGTTACACGGTGCATGTGTCGTGCATGTATATACGTTGTTTTTTTTTCTTACTATTTCCATCGATGCTATGTACCGAGTCTGCATCTACTCCGTAGCAATTTAGTGGAGACTTGTTGCGAACGCACTGGTAGAGTTCCATGATGTAGTTTGGGGCTTCGATTGCGATTGGCCCAGTTTTTGCCGCCGAGAGCATCATAGCGAGAAGGCATGAAGTGATCAGAGCACGACGAACCATTTTTTTTTGCTTGTTCTCCTCGATAGTTACTAGGATTTTAATTGGAGCAAACTTTTCTCTTTCTGATTTTGCTCTCCCATTCAATTTGTTTTTTATACCGGCGAAGGTGGCGATTTATAAAATTACATCCGTTATTCAGTCAAAGTGGAATGGCGTGGTGTAATGTTCATCTATGGTAACGCAAGCCGATATTGCATGTATGTAGTGGGATGTGGAAACCATATGAGGATAAAGAGGAAGAGGAGGATGAGGAGGAGGAGAAGGAGGAGGGAGGTTGGAACTTACGCGCTGAGTCGCGCGTATATATATATATATATTTATATATTTAAGAAAAATTAAATTATATAAGATGTCATATAAAAGTGTACATGTCCTTATAATTACACATATGCGCACAGAACCGCACACAATACAAACAATTACACACAAAGGTCTGCACAAGGTGGGAGTAGGAGCGAGTCAGAACAATAATATGGTATTATAATTCATATATATAAAAGCGGTTCCATACGTTATCTAGCCGGAATGCCCCATGACGTCGTATTTTATCTTGACCATTCCATATCATTAGTCGTTGCATGCCGCGAATATATATAGCAATCGGTTCAAGGTGTATATAAGGGACAGCCTCCGAGAAAATTTCCCTCAGGATATACATATATATTATATAAGGGGCAAGGAAAACTAGGAGCACCATCAACCAGCTCGTCTATCTTTGCTCCATACCGGTATAAGTCAAGAGTAATTTATGGAAAGTTGCTCTTGTCCCTGGCTCGGTTGAACTCTAGGGCCATTCAGGCAAGAAGCTGGTCGTCTAAGAGTCCTTTAGGCTAAGTGTAATTTATTGCAGACGTGTATTGTGTGTTGTATATGCTAAATCAATACTAATTTATCTCGTAAACTATAAAAATAATGTTACACAAAAGTGAAAAGTGCTATACCTTCCCAATTAAAGATTAGCTCTCTCGATCGACATCCTATTTTACCACTTCATACATAACACCATATCTCAATGGGAAAATGTATTTGGGGCTTCCGCTACATGCATGCCGACGTTACAAGGTCTGCGGATACCTTGTGATGTTCAAAATCACCATATAAGAATACATGCATACATACATATATACATACATAAATACATACGTACGTGCGAGTGTTCAATCGCTTCAAACTGGGTATCAACCTAGAGGGGTCCTGTAGCTATTGATTAGTTCTGTTGAGTAATTTTTACTTCATCCGATCCGTTACGGAGATATAGCTGCTCAAAGTGCGTGCGCGGTTTCCCGCTCGATTCGCGCCAATGATTTAGGCAATTCAATTTAAAGAGTCGGGTGAATAAATCATGCACTGGTGCTAATCGAGCGGGAAATTGTGCACGCACTTTGCACAGCTACATCTCCGTAGCGGATAAACGGAACAGTACAAATCACACTTGTACGTATACACCGAATTGAACGCTTCTACGGGGTATTGGACCTTGTAACGTCAGCACCGGACCAATGCAACATCAAGTTACTATATAGTTATATTTTTATCTGAGAGGATATTTTCTCGGAGATTGTCCTATTCAACTTCTGAACGTCTAGGGGTTGAAGCATTTGTACGAAAAGGGACCTAGCGCATTATTTCATTTTTTTAAGACTGAGACACCTATGTCCTCTGCAACTTTTTTCTTACGCACTGGAAATTATAGTGGAGTTAAAGTGGACTGATTACGCGTACATTTAATTTCACGGGTCAACTTCGAAGTTCCTTCCTGTAAATATGCGCTAGACTCCATACTTTATATATTTACTTCACAATTCATAATCATTTTAAGAATACACAATTACATAAGATAAGAAATAGGTCAACAGGCTAAACTGAACTCTGAAAAAGTTGGCACTGGGACTTGCCCGCGTGCACGGAACGTTCTTGCGTTCCGCGAGTAGACAAGGCACAAGTTGAGTTTGCTGTATAGATGTGGATATAGTGCATGGAGCCTTAGCCCAGTGACGTCGTTATTGCCCTTTACGGTGAGCAGTATGCTTGCGCGATTTAACTAGTACCACGATCGCCGCTTTCAGTAGAGGAGTTGCATGTGACGTCATGCGTGTCTTACATCGTTTGCCATAATGCTGAGCACGAGAACACAATAAGCTGACGAGATAGAAGGAAGAAGACGGGGTCTATCTCATGTAGTATATATTTAGAGCAACTTTATTACGTATTTGCTCTTATATAGCAATACCGTTATTTATAGTAACTATACATTAACAATACATGACTAGTATTACTAAAACAGCAATACAAGACGCGCAAGACGCGCATGACGTCAATGCAACTCCTATGCAACTCCTCTGCATGTATTCTATAATCACACCAGATATGGTCAACACTCTAATATTTCTTCTCATAGAAAAATTTGGTGGGCTGTTGTGGAGTGCAAGTATATATATGCTGTGAATGGTTATACTTATAACGGTCTGGGCGCCGAAAAAAATTCGGAACGTGAGTAATCAATACAGTATGTTATACTGGACATCCTGTAAGAAAGCAACACTTGGCTTCACCTGTGTGATATTCTAAATGTTGCAAACCATACACAAAGCAAACTTTACCCACTTGGACAAGGGCGGACGCAGGGGGGGGGGGGGGTCCGGGGGGTCCGGGGGGTCCGGCCCCCCCCCCCCCCCCCTCCGCCTATACCACGTGACGTGTACAGTTAACCCTCCTTGCGTGCCTTAATCGTAATATCAGGTGCACATGGCCACAAACAGCTTCAGGCATCAGACAGTCTGTGTCACGGACCCCCAAAAGCTTCCGCGCCCTCCCGCACCCTCCCCCTTATTAGTTATTCATGTCGGACCCCCCCCCCCCCCCCTTTTAGAATTCCTGTATCCGCCCCTGTTGGAGGACACTATAGTACTAGTAGGCATCCTGAAAGAGAGATAACACTAACTTTCTAAATGTTGCACATCATAAACAAAGCAGCACCGTTTAACTTACAAGATGTCAAAAGAACCATGCACTCTAAGGACACATGTTGGACATCATGTACGATGTCAATTTTGTATCTTGCATGCTACCCAGTTGCTGAGCGTAATTGCGGAAGCCCGTAGAGTTTAGTGTACACGTACGGTTTACAGAGTTTTGGTCTGCGCATCTTTTCAATACACCTGTGACCTATTATTTTGTTCTGCTGGTATGTGTCTTCTTAGCCTTTTTGTGTACGGTGTGCAGCATTTAGAACATCGCACAGGTTGTTTGAAGCCAAGTGATAATTATTGACTTGTTGCCGTGAAGAAATCGACAGAGCAAGCGTACGTGTACACTATACTCTACGGGCTTCCGCAATTAGATGCACTTACGCTCAGCAACTGGATAGCAAGATACAAAATTGACATCGTCCATAATTATTGACTTGTTGCCCTGAAGAAATCATGAAGTAATGTACGATTGAGCGCCTATAGCTACTAGGTAAAAGAGAAGTATAACCAGTATATATTATCTCTGGTATAACGTACGTACGTTGCTATTTCAATCATTTGACGTGCGCATGGGTTTTAAAAATCAATTAATTATGAGACCATATTGTTATATGAAAGTTAGCCGTAGGTTAACTGCGGTTAATGGACCGACGTGGTTAGTATGTCTGCGCATGCGCAACCATTGGCAGTCGTGAACCGAGTTACACAAGCACGCCGTGGCCCCGTGGGGTCCTTACAGCTTCAGTAATTTTATTTTATTTTACTTTCCTTTATTGTGATGTTTCTTGTAAACCTAGCAAGATGGTTTGTTATCGGCATAGAACTCTCCGGCCTTTCGGCCGTGATCATGTGCTGGGCATTCCAGTAGGTTCCTCCTGGCTCCCCCAAGCATTTCCCGCACCGGGTGTAGCGCGGAAAAGGGGGAAGACCTATCGGGGTCGATCGGCGCGCGAGCCAGGGGGTGGGGCCCAGCTGCAGCACCCTGCCAAACCCTTGCTAGGGAAAGGTCACAGTACGCGCGGGTTAATGGGGTCGGGGTCGCGTGCATGAGCTCGAAGAGTCCATTAAACGCAATGTGTGTATAACTGACGGGTGAGACCACGGCCATATACTCAGTTATACACAGTTATACACAATGTGTATAACAGATAATGCATAACAGCGTGTATAACAATGTTATACCGACGTGTATAACAATCCTTTTTACACAGTAAGCAAATCACTGAAAAATTACGAGTCCAAACACTGCACTCCCTTTCCTGGCATGTCCAATAGATGCGCACAATTGACATCCCACATAGATAGCATGCGCATACCGTTTCTTAAGGCAACGCGGCACGTATTTAGGAGGGGGGCGTTACTAAATTAGACGACGTGGCCTTCGGTGGCTGAGCTGGAAGGTAAGCATACAACAGCGATGATCAGGAGGCATGCATGTGGCTATAAGTATTAGTATTTGCAAACCTGACGTGGTGAAGCTGAGCGAATTGCATGAATAATCGACATGCGTTGTGGTTTGTCCCTACATATATGACATCATGGTGTTCAGGTACATGCATGCGAGCACTTCCATGCATGCTCAAGTGGACACATGAGGAGGCCAACGGTTCGTAGAGATTGTCAGGGAGGCATCACAACTAATTCACTAATAGCTCATCTTGAGAAGATTGCCCCTCCTCCTGTTCTCTTATGTGAGCCAAGTCCAACTTTGGCAAGCATGAACAACCAGTTGCTGTTAAAGGAGATGATGTGTGCACTGTGCTCCAACATCCTCTCACAGCCACTGGAACTGGAGCACTGGTATGCACCAAGTGCCTCCAGGAGAGGATAGCAGCATCTGATGCTGTGCACTGTCCCTGCTGGTCCCTAGCTGGTTTCCTCCCATGTCAGACGAGCACCAGGTGTGATACTCCTGCTATCTGATGTTATGGTAAATTTACAGACTGCACCATGCAGGGATATTAAGGCTGGTGACTATTAAGGGCATGACTGTGTACCATCACTAACACCTGAGGAGGAAAAGCAAGCAGCTAGCAAGTTTGCTGAAGAGGGCCATCTCTACCAGTCCTGAAAAAGGCATCATACAACTTCCTACAGAAGGAACAGTTAAGTGAATGTCATAGACCTGTATTGAGGTTACAAATGTATCTACACTCATTTTAGCCAATGATATACATGCATTATATCAGAACTCACCATGACACCACAGCTGCCTGCTGCAGTCTGTAAAAATGTGATGTTCTCAAATGCAGAAAATCTGAGGCATTGTCAGTGGCAGAGAAGCATCTGTGCTTATCCAAATGAGAGGTCCTCTGCATCCTTAACGATGAAGAGAGGCGATCTTTGTTGGATAAGGCAGGAATCTCATCATCAATTATGATCTTGCCATACCTTGGAATAAACTGAGGTGTGTCACATCATACACCAAAGTTACCATGTCTAACTTACAGCTATTTCAGGTGGCTCAAATCGTCAGGCATCTGTCTGGCTGGTCAGTGAGGAAAGAATGCGCCTCATTTCTAGCCACATTGTTGATGCATGACAACCTCAAGGGACAGATAGCCCCGTTTTCATTTACAATTCCATCTGGTGGAGAGGAAATCAAAGGAGCTCCTTTGGTATACGTTTGACATCTGATAAAGTTGTGCAGCCCTTGGGTGGGAACGAAAGGTAAGACAGTAATTTAAAAATGATAAGACAGTGAAATGGTAAGACAGTGAATACAAAGGTTGTTAAAACATGGTTGCAGAACTGGCAGGCTTACCTGGCATGAAGGGTTTATACCATGATATCTGGTTTCTTCCATTAAAGACCCCATGCAGAACCTGCATAGTGAAAAAAACACTTACTAAGTATTGAGCCACAATTGGTAGCTGCCATCCCCCCCCCCCCCCCCCCCCCCCCCCTCCGGCTAAGGGAGTAGCCATGTAATTCAGTTCAAACTCAATCTGTATACATATCAACATGAAGTCAAATCAAACTACATTCGCAAATATACCCCCCCCCCCCCCCCCCCCCCCCCACAAAAATGGTGAGTTTCCAAAGGCTTGAAAACTACTTCAAAAAATTCGTCACCATTAAGGTTAACAGAAAATGAAAGCACATTCAACGAACTTTACCGTGATAGTTTTGGCACGTCCCATCTCAGTTACCAAGGGTCGTTATCGTTTTTTGAACACACGTGGTCGGTGTTCACCGCGCGTAAGTCAATAGCTGTGGTTTCGAAGAATTAACCAGAGCCGACAGTTCGCAACGCCTGGCCACTACAATAAAGGTCAGGGGTGTTTATCACTGCTAGTATGGCTTTTAGGTGTTGATTACGTTTCATGTACCTCGTGCACAGCTTGTTCTAAAGGACATCGGTTGCTAGGTTCGTTGCTATGGGGCTACACAGCCACTTCAATATTTTGGGGCGTAGGGTCGCGTTCAATGAGAGCAGACCGCCGTATGCTACTAAATATGCTTTACAAAGCTTAGGAAGGATAACAGGATAACCGCAGAGGATTCTTAAATATGTTTATTTGAATATCACACTTATCCGGATTCCACACAATGGAACTGTGTTAACCCTTTTTTGTTGAATCTCAAGCCTCCTAATTCTGTTCCTGATGACAATCAGTTATGGTTACATGAAAGGAGTGGTTAATTGTGAGAGCCAAATTAAAAGTGGTTGTAAGAAAATGGCACAATAATGTCTTCAAAGCACAATGCTTTAAAATGTGTGGAAGAAATCAAGATTCACAGGCCATTTGTGTGCCAAAAATGGCAGGGTAGACAGAAATAGATTTGGCTGCCTTCAACCAAGTGTAAGCTATTCAACTAAACAGTTTGGTATTAAGTTAACAGTGTACACAGTGTGGTGTTAATAATTACATGTGTCATGCTAAATAGGACACTTCATTAACATCTAAATGGTTGCCAATCAATGTCATGTGGTTCTTTTTCCTCCGTATATCAGCCTGCGGTCCCAATGTTAATGTTGAACAGCACAGATGGCCGTGTGCTGGATCATTTCCGGAAAAAATCAGACAGCAGATAGCAGTGAGGAAGCCCAACAATGGACATTGGATGGGGAATTCTTTATTTTACCCAAAAAAAATAAGTGCTCTTGGTCCTTGAAAGTTAAAGCCTCTGTAGAGGTATGTGTTACATCCATGAGCTGGTTGGGTTTGTGTTGCTCTGGTCAGGGAGACTGCCTGGGGGGCTGTGAGGGTGTAAATGTACACCATGCCTAACTCCCAGCTGGCAGGGGTGAATTTTGTGAAGGGGGTGGGGGTATTCATTAGGGAGGGAAGTCAGCAGCTACATGTAGGAGGTATGAGGGAGTGCGATAATGTCTGCATCAGAAGCCAGCGTTTGATGGAAGTTTTTTATTGTCTTTATCACACTGCAGCACCATGCCATGAACAGCTGCAATCTTGAAAATTCCATCTGGTTGTGGTTTTAGCAGCCACAAGTGATTTTCCTGACGTAGACTTGTTCTCAATGCTACGGAGCATCACATTTTTCTTGATGAGATCACAGATTGTTTTTACATGTAGACACCTCTGAATGTGATGGCTAGAAGGGAAAGGAACTTCATAGTATCTGAGAAGAGCCATGGCTACCTTGGTGCTGATTGTCACAATGATACACTACTTTCCGTTCATTGTGATGGTGCTGATGATGCTCAGAAATACATGGATGAATGTGCATGGTAATAAATTTTCCCCTGTACTAGTTAATGTATTCCTATACCAAATCTCACACGAGACCTAACCTACCCATCACAGTTCACCACACCCCGCAACGTTTCATGGTAAGAACCAGGTAGTACCTGCCATGAATTTTAGTGTGGATTTCCTATGAAACCATGCATGAGTGTTAACCTTGAAGTAAAATCTACATACGCACCAGTCATTATTGATTAACCTGCTTGACCCAGAAGTCAACTTCAAAAGCATCTACACATACCAAAAAAAATGTTTCCCAAATGAATGGCCATTACAACTAAGCCATTCTCAAGGATGCAGTGGTGCCACTGGCATGAAATTGCAGGCTTTCACTGTTCTTTCACTTCACATACCACTATCACACACCATATATGTCAACTTAGGATCGTGGATATCTGAAATGTGGACAGTTGGATTAACAATTCAAAACGTGTAGCACTTCCAGGTACACATGCATTTATGAGTAACCGAATAAAAGCATGCACATTGCATTGTTCTTTCCTGGTTAGCATTATATTGTGCAGAATACTGCAATGATAGTAAGCATTCATGGGATAAACTTGAACTGTATAGATAGATGTTAAATAGAAACATCAATGGCTTATGGTTTGAGTAAATTGTAAAGTGTCATTAAAGTATTGATATTAGGTACATACAAGAGCCAAAGGACCCAGCAGACATCCTAGTCACTGATTGTTACAATGGCATTTCAGCTGCCATTACATCTCCACCCAATTCTAGTACTATATGTGGAAGTGGTCATGAGCATGTGGTGAATTGAATATTCCACTGGAGTTGGGGAGGTATGGTGCATGTTGAGCACTAATTAAACATCTATGGTTATGTATGAACATATAATCATTGATTTCTTGCTGTGTTGGAAGCATTAAAAGTCATAATGAATATTAACATACAGTTCTTTTGAAGCGGTGCATTGAGTATTTGAGTAGTATTACTGCTTATTTCTTGTAAACATAAGAGCTGGCAGAATATTGTGAAAGCTTGTCCAATTAAGTTTACAAATGGTATTCAGAATAAGAAAAGTCTTTCATTATTTTTATTTTTCTAAATTCGGCAATTAATATAATATGCAGCAGAACACAAAATGCACTATTTACTATTGATCTTGGAATGTTTGGTTTGCCATAAAAAGGGTCAGCTGTGAGTTTTACTTTTAATTATTTATTGTTTTTTTAAAGTGAATGACCATTGTTTTCAAAACCTATTTGATCAATCCTCTCCTGCTAACAAGGCTAGGCTGCTATCAGTTTCAGCCCCTCATGCCACATCCTGGTTATCGGTTATTCCTTTATCCCAAAGTCTACATCTTGACCCAATTGAATTCAGGGTAACTGTCAAGTGGTGGCTGGGCCTAGATACTTCTTAGGGCTCTCAGTGTGTCTTCTGCCCTGCCCACAGTCTGTACCCTCGTGGACACCACGCTTTAACTTGGAAATGTGGGGGTGATGTTATATTACGTCATAATGCACTCAGGGACACTTTAGTGCATTTCCTTCACCCTGCGCATGCTTCTATCCAACCAAGTTGAAGCTGGCGCTAGACTCTTTCCCGACCATTCGCAGTAACGACCTGCCGATATTCTGTTGCAGAATTGGAACCTTGGTAGGCCCGTTGCCCTGGACATCTCCGTTGTCTCACCGCTATAAATCCTTCAACTTTAGCTGAAGTGGGAGCTAGCAACGGTTGGTGCAGTCCTTGAGGCGAGGGAGAGCTGGAAACACCAGGCCAATGATGAAAAGTGTTCAGCTCTAGGGTGGGTCTCAACACCTTAAGCAGTTGATTTCTATGGGGCTTGGGGCAAAGAGGCTTCGTTTTTTCTTGCAGCTAAGCTTGCAATCCACGATATCTTTCGACCTGTTCTCTAATTTGCTTTATAAGAGCGAATGCCATAGCCATTCTCCGAAGAGTATAGAACCGAACCTCACTGTAGAGGTGTTTGATGTGTATTCTTGATGTTTTTCTTTGTATACTATACTATAATTATGTATAATATTTTTACAATTAATTTTTTAAAATTAGTTACAAAAGAAACATACAAAAATTGTTACACCATTATATCTGGGATTAGCTCTGATAGATTTTGCCTGCCATATAGAGAGCAGTCGTGGCCTGTAACTTAGAACAGTGGGTAATGATAGTAAGGTATGAAGCAAGCCAAGAGAGGTTGCACTGCATTTGCTTCAGGACCCCAGCAGCAATAGGTCTCTACTGCCAAAGGCACACTCACCCACCCAAGCTCAGAGCACTTGAGTCATTGCTGGCATGTTTTCTATTTTCTGCTATCTGAGCTGTTGACCCACCTGCTTCATTTAAAGTAATTGGATCGGTGATGTGACCTTTATTTCCAAAAACCCAATTAGGAACCAGTGCATAAGCCGGCGCGTGCGCCAGGCACAATCACATACTATCACATACTATCATAATCATAATATACATACATAATATACATATACTATAGGAATACACATACTATCATAATATTTTCACAGTTGGCACTATGACTCTTTATTCTATAAATGCATGCAGAATTGCAAAGCAACGCATACATGTATATGTATATTTATTGATATTTAATTGTATTTCCGCTTTAATAACAGGATTAACCAACCACACATTTCAAGTTGATGTCAAAGTATTCAACATACCATGTTTGCTTCTCCACCTCTGGTGCATTTTTTTTTTAATCAGCAGACCAACTCTTAAAGAAGCCCAACAACTGGTTGAGATGCTGTCTCAGTTGTCATACTGAGCAGTGCTATTGTGTGCTTGCATAGAAGCAGGTTTTGTATTCGCCATGCAATATGTTGTGAGCTGGCCCTAGCAATATGTGAGAGCAGAGCGTTGTAAATTATTGTCTACTTCTAAGTCTGGTGAACCAGGAAGTGGTGTAGGGCATGAAGGACATTCTCATTCCTCATTGGGATTTGGGTAAACCAGCAGCCTTTGATATCGATCTGACCGTCACATCTACGCTAAATTCAAGCTAGTACATTACTAGAAGTGAGTGCGACGGGTGGATCTGCAGCTCTGGCAGCCGAGGTGTGCAAGCACACTTCCAATGATGCCAAAATTAATGTTTAGAGTCTGGCTGTTCATGTTCCCCATTGCAGTAGAGACTTTGCATGGGAGTTAGGGGTTACAGAGGCCATGCATACCTTGGTCACGCCTAGCCGCTCCTCTCATGCCATTCATCAATTGCATGGCCGGCTTAGCTTTACTTTGAGCCATCTCACGGGCACTTCTGTCACAGGGATCAATTGCTGAAGATCCATAGGACTTAACTGACTATCTGTAGCCTGTAATGTTTTATTCCAGACCATCTCTCTTGGTATACTGTATTGTATGGGGCTGTTCATAAATTACGTCACGCTAAAGGGGGGGGGGGGGGGGGGTGACGATGTATACATCAGTATGGGGTAATGCGTGGCGTGACGTACCTTATGGATGGCCCCTATTAATAAGATAAGCTAACCTACACCATCCATTTGTTGATGATGCACAAATGTTGTCCTTCAGTTATATGGCATAGATTATGAAGGTCCTCTATCTGAGATGGAGGAAGATGGAGATGTCCATGTACCTACAACTTCAACAAGCATTTCAGAGGATGAATATGAAGACCTGTGTTTAATGATAGACCCAATGGCTAGGAGTCATAATTATGGAATTGACATTTATTTAGACGTTCTGCACTATGTTTCCCAGTGACTGTATTGTTTTTCTTTTCTTTTTTTTTTTGCTCGTCTGATTTAAAAGTCACAAGGCCTGTTCTGAGGCAGCATAAATTTAACCTTAATGAAAATATTGTCCGTCAGGAATAATTTCTCCCACGAGTTGCGTGAGGTACATCATGAAAAATTTCACCCCCACGAGTTGCGCGAGGTACGTACCTCATGAAAAATTTCCCCCCTCACGAGTTCCGCAACGTAATTTTGGGACGATTAACGAGGCATGTCATGAAAAATTTCCCCCTCATAAGAAATTTGGCACGGATTCCACACCATACGTAGGTAGTTTTCGGCACCCATTTTGTTCCACTAAAGAGAACGCGTAGTAAGCTAGATAGCTTCCTAAGACAACCCAGAAGGATGGCTTTTATCCTTCTTCAAATATTGAAACTCCTTCTTGAAGGCGCTGTGTTGTGTTGAAAGTGCGGTTGCCCACTGCCGACCCTGTATAGGCGTAGGAAGCGGGGGGCAGGGGAGGCTATAGCCTCTCCCCCCCCCCCCCCCCCCCCCCCCCCACTATGGGCGTTGGGGGGGGGGGGCTCAGCCCCCTCACACCATACATGTGTATTTAAGAATAAAATTATATTAAGATCGGTTAACTGATTCAAGAAGTGAGACCATGGCGACAAAGACAATGCACACCCACACCCACTTTTGAATAATCACACCCACTTATGAATAAATAATTGCTTTTTGAACCGTTCCTACGCCACTGCCCTAGCTAGGCTACGCTACCGTAATAAGCGGCACGGTCATCAACACAAATTGAAACGGTAGGAATTGGCGACCTTCCGATATCTACAAAGGACTGGAAAGAGGCTAGCGACGGTGTGATTCAACAATCTACAGATATGAAAGCACTAGTAAGTCGTTTTATTTTATTCTCTTTCCATGTACAGAATCCTGCTGCCTCCCACTCACGGGTTCCATGCACTGTTCGATTCGAGGTTACCTTTTGCGCTATAGACCGTCCACTTGGCAGTGCCGCACTTCGCTTTTGTTGTTCACCGTTTACAAGTATCCAAACCTCCTATAAACCCCGCGTTTCAGTACAGATAAATAGGCAGCTCGATCCCTTAGTCCTATAAGATGTACGTAGGCCTTTTTCATGTTCAATTTATGTAGTGTGGTTTTGTGTGTGCACCGAAACCGCGCCAGAATACACGCGTTTTAATAGGCCGTGCGCATTCAGCTCTAGGTAATCAGCGGCCGGCAGATAGTGAATACTGATTGATACTGGAACAAGGTTCAACCGTTGTTGTTCCAGTTGACGCCCACCATGTCCGAAACAGAAGAGAGAAGAGGGTCCGTGCGGGCATCGTGCCTCAACTGCCCAAATGTTGGGACAATTAAACGCAAGACGCTAATCCCGCTACGCCGCGAGATGATTCTAAGATAACACAGTTGAAGCGAAGCCTAGAGGACAAGCTGCAGACACTATAACCAAACTCGATGAAGAGATTATTGCACTCACCTGAAAATGCCATTGAAAAAAAGATAGAGCATGCTGACGAGATCGAGGAACGAATATACCAGAGATAATATATAGATATATAAAATCTCTAAATATACAAGGCTTAGCACTATCAGAGATAATGTTATCTCTGGCACTATTGGAACCCGCTTCGAAGACTACCCACACTGCTGCCGCGTTAGCCCGTCACCCATAGCCTATCCCTGTGTGCACTCCGGTAATAGTTCACCTGAACCAGCAACACTTCGAGGAACCAAGGTGAGACTTCCAAAAATCTACCTATACCGCGATCAATGGCGACCCAATGAAATGGACTTCGTTCTGGAACTCCTATAAGTCCGCAATCCACTTGAACTCAGAGATTTCTGAAATAGACAAGTTCAACTACTTGCGGCCCTACTTGACCATACAGCACTTGATTCTATTGATGGACTCACACTCTTCTGCCAACTACCAGCAAGCGATCGATATTCTTTCCAAGTTGTTTGGCAACAAACAGGTAATTATTTCTAAGCACATGATACCCTGATGAACATGGAAGTCATATCCTCTTATCATAACCTCAAGGAACTGTGTCGACTCTATGATCATACTGAATCTCATGTGCGGAGCTTGAAGTCGCTTCGGATTGAATCTGCTTCTTACGGCGCTCTTCTCTCCCCTGTCATACTCCTGACATGAGGCTTATTGTAAGTAGGGAGGTATCAGATTCCAATCTGGACATGGATACATGCACTGCTGTCTACGTTTGAAGAAGAATTGACTGCCAGGGAGAGAGCGAATCCTCAACTATCATGACAAAGTCAAGAGAAATCCCATCCTACATCTTCTACCTTCTTGTCTGGTTCTCAAGATTTGCATTCTGGTCCCCAGTGTTGCTACTGTGAGCAGTCTCACCCTTCTTCAAGTTGTACTATTGTAACCAAGCCACCAGATCATAAACCAATTCTGATGACTAGAGGTCGATGTTTTAACTGTCTCCGTAGAGGTCAAGTTTCTCGTAAATGCAACTCTTTGTCAAGGTGCCAAAGGTGTAGGAAGAAACGTCACCCGTCAATCTGTGACACCACCACTGTTCCAAATCCCACTACAGCTTCAAGTTCATCACATTGAGTCAATTCGAAATTGAACCCCATGTAAGGCATCCATGTTTCATTATAATGCACACTATTTTTCTTTTTACTCACTGATGTAGAAGCCTCCTCTAAAACTCATCGCTAAATTTAATGCAAATGCTTTTTTCTTGTTTAACATGCTTTAGAAACGTACATGTAACCTTTATATACTGTTTGAAAACTGCATGGGCTTGTGGGTAGAACATAAGATACTAAAGATAGCAAATCCTCTTACCAAACATGAAAGCAGGGAAAATCCCATTTGCAATACGAATTGTAAGGCACTCCAATTGTGGAAATACGCCCCCAATTAGGCTTAGGTACACTGTTATGTTAACACCACCACTGTCAACCATGAATATATCAACATGGGTCATGCAGCTACAATTAGTGCGTGGCGCACGCCAGGCAAATGCATGGCGCTGGCTGAAATCCTGCTCTTGAAGGCTGAGTTGCGCAGTGTAGTCAGCTGCTAAAAACATGAAAAAGATGCATTAGATCTTTATAAGAAACAGATGCATGCATGGTAGTGAATCATCGCAATTTTGTTATATACAAGAGAATGGTCTAGTTATTAATCCAGACTACCTTTTCCTCATGCAACTCCAGATGGTGTTGTTTCTGTTTCCTGTATTGTTGTGGACAGGTCTAGTAGAGATTAAGTGTCCCTACAGCCATAAATATAAACCAATAGAATGTGCTGCTGACGACAAATCGTTTTGCTTGAAGGTCGACTCAAGGCAACATCTTCATCTTGATCACACACAGATATTTCTACCAGGTTCAGACGCAATTATTTGTTTGTAACCAGCCGTACTGTGACTGTGGTGGTGCACCTTCAGAGTGATGAAAACAAGGTATGTACATAAAGCGCATCAATACGAATACTTCAACTGCTTCAATATAAAACTGAAGGGATATATGTTTCCCCAAATGCAAGTGCAGTGAGCACAACACACTACACCAGTCGATTCCAATATTATCAGCACTTCAATATGGTTTACTTAAGCGTTGAGAAGGACATCCGAACCTACAATGCGTAAAGAAGAGAAATGCTACAAACAGCACGAGCTAACCGACGACTTTTGCTCCCTCGTAACGAGGGAGCGACTAAACTTACACTTCCAGATACGACATATATGCACTTTCCCGCGACAACCTTCGTAAAGACATCCTTCACCCAGCCGCAAACATACTGATTATATGCCTCCAGATATTTGTACGCTTTAATCTGATCCAAAGTTACAAAACTGGTTTGGAGGACAGGATAGGATACCGAGTCACAAATCATTATTGATGGAACTTTACTATTTCGAGCTTAAGTTCAAAGCAAACGATCGATGCTGCTGATTATTTTAGTCATCCATAAATACCTAGCTTTCGCATCGCCTCTGTAGGTAAATTCTTGACGTACAATGAGCCCATAAATAGTATAGTAAGGGTTCTTACTATAATATCTATGATGAGCCCCTAGCACCTTAAAAACACATTACGTCATCCTAACTGTCATATGACACCCACGCAATGAAAAAAGACTATACATGCATAGTTAGTCTTGTCACACCCAATACATCGCAGCTGTGGGTAGATTACATCACCACTACTGTTGCATAGGCAAGCGTAACGGGGACATATTAATCTGCATGCGTAGCGGTGATATATTTCACCCTCAGTTGGGTATGGGCACGAGACTAATGCACGGTCTGATCACTGATTGATTCGTTTTGCTCAATGTCGTGTAGGTGTTGTTGTGTACGTTGGTGGTCACAGGACCCTTCTTCCAATGTAAGTTTGATACTTGCAATCACTCATTTTAAACAGGGGCAGATAATACAAGAATTATGGAAGGATGCAACAACCAACATGAATAACATTAGGGAGGGTGTGAACCATTCATTTATATTTTTGAAAGTCAACAACCCTAGCTACCTGTAAGTTGCCTTATCTGTCTGTACCTTTGGCTGCCCATGCCTATATTATTAGGCTATAGTAACCTTTTATAGGTATCTATTAGCTATAATATGTCTGAGTATGAGGCTATAGATATATATATATATATACATATATAATATATCTTCCACTTTTTTGTGTATGTGACCTACTCGAATAAAATTCATTGGCTGATGTGATCACGTGCCATTGGATCTGAGGGAACAGTATATGATGGGATGAGTTTAACCACTTACTTTTTTTTAGGTCTTTTAGTCCCTGGTAACAGTGGTTTCTTGTTCACTTAGTTCAATTCATTGACAATAATATGTACTTAAGTTTGAGAGGGGTCCACACACCTCCACCCCACCCCTTCCTTCCCTGGATCCCACCACTATCACCAATAAGCTGTAATGTCTTTTATAAAAATGGTACGCCAAATTGCATTCGTGAATATTTAAGTCTTAGGTTCCCCAATCTCTCACAGGTAACTTGACAATTGTAGTATAATAATATATACACCATTGGATGGATAATAACAATTCATGTTGATGTCAACAGTGTTAATTATGCATACCATATTGGGTGTGATTGGCTGGCCATCCTCACTGGAGTCGAGTAGATAGCATCATTGTTAGGTAAGTGACTTGCCAACAGGTTTTGAGTTAGATTCCAAAAAGTCAGGTTAACTAGCTTGTACTTGTAATATGTAGCAAGTGTGTAAATTTGTTGTTTGTCTTGTTGGTTGGGGTCCTTTGGTTAGGCACTATTGACACACAAGTTGTGAGCACTGTTTGGAACAGTGCAACAGCCTTGATGCCATGCCAGTATGATTTGATTATAACATATTTTTAAACTTCAGTTTCAGTGGCTCAACTGACATGTCCAAGTGGTCAGAGTTGTTCTGTACCATTATGTACAAGCACTATTGTGCAGTACCTGTGCAACATATATGTTCCAGGCACGTTCACACGTTGGACTGTGCCGGTACAGTCATGTGGATCAAATTTTCTACTGTTGCCTCAGACAGCCCAAACTAACTGTGGTAATCAGTCCACTCAATGTGGATTGTTTATGGCATCCAATTTTGCTCCTAATGAAGACATTCCATGTACAACATCAATTCTTACTGTGAACATCAAACCTGAACTAAATGGATCTTCAATAAGATGTGACAGTAGTAATACCACTGTTCAGTACTTCATTGGAAGTGCCACAATATTAGTGTTGTGTGAGTTGCTCCCAATGTGTGTGTTCATTTAGCATGCCATATGAAGCATCTGCTTCATGCATTTTCTGCACAAAACTAGTATGCTATGCATCATTGTCTTTAGGTTGAGTATATGATTTTTCCACTGTAAATAATCATCAAAGTTGGATGCATTAAACATACTTAAAATTTAAGACTACTATTAAAAAATAAATTGGAGCATTGATTTTAAGCAAGCCAATTTAATTTGGATGATGTTTTCAGATGTGCAAGTATGTGTTACATGCATAGCTTATACCCATGCTGTTAGTGAGAAACCATCCAACATATGCAATCATCACTTGTGATCAACCATATCTGGTCACAATTTTAATGATGCATGTATTTCACTACACCTGTCTTGCATCATGTATCATAGTTGTAACTTCTGATTTCCATTGTGTTGCCGATCCAGCTCTTCCCCATGCCCCGACCTTAGCAGTGGCCGCCAAGCTAAATGAACTGCTACTGAACTGTTCATTTGGAGATGATGCTCTTTATTGTAATGTTACCATGGAGATAAATGGAATGGTGATGTCTGCTACTGCAAATGGTACATTTTATGGATTGGTCAGCAACACACTGTATCCCACAAGTGCAAGGGCTATTAATAGATGTGGAGATTATTCAGAGACAAATGCATCACATTGGACATGTAAGGTTTAGTTAAATGTATGTCATCCTGGTGCATTATGCAGTGGACTGTTGCAAACTACCCCATGTGGTCACTTTATGATGCTGACACTCAGTTTAACATGTAGTGGGCGGTAATGTCAGGATGGTCCAAATGAAAGTAATGGACGGTATGTGATTATGGGCTGCATACAGAGGAGTGGCTGCCTATAGCAGTCATTTTACAAGTTAAAGGACAGGACTAACATATACAATGGTCATATGCTATAAAAATCATTTTAAGGTACAGTCAAGCCACCACCATGCAGTAACCAGCAAGCTATGTGTTAGTCTGGGTGAATGGACATGTACCTTACAGCCCCCAATCTCCACATGCATTCAAACGATAACTTGAAATAAATAAATCAGTGCTGGATGGTTAATTAACACTAGAAATCTTATTCACGGCTGTCACTTGCTAAGATGAAATAAGTTTTATGCAGGTATCAGTACTCATGCTCTGCAGGTTTTCTGATGCTTAGTTACCCTCAATTCACATTATGTATGTAATGTGAGTAGCCTTTACTTGTTGCCACCTCCCTAATGCAGCCGCTATTAATTCCCAAGGGTGACGGGCTATATAACAGAAGCTTTGCTGTATTATCATTTCAGTACCAGAGGCTCCAGCCATATCCACTATCAAGGTTCTGCAATTGCTACTTAATGGATCAGCAAGCCTACTAAATATTTCCTGGATTCATGTTGTGAGTCTGTCTTGGTAGTAACTGTGTTAATGATTTGAATTACCATCTAGGGAGGCAATGTATCACTATATATCATTCGATATGTATCAGAGATGGCCACCTTCACATCACATGTATCAGTCAAACGTTCGTGCATTGGTTTGAAATGCACTTATAGCCAACGTGTGAACACAACAGGAAGTAGCTACACCGTGTCTATTTCATCTGTCAATGATGGAGGAGAGGGACCAGAAAGTGGTCCAGTACAAGGTACTAATTAGCTGTGCACATACAATCAATAATTTGGACCAAGGTATTAAAAACTGTTCGTATACAAGTAATTAATATTTAGATTAGGATATACATGTTACCAGGTCAATGACTTCAGAATTATGTTGTTATAAAGCAAAAAATGAGAGAAACATTACAACACAAATAAATGCAGTTGTAACTCAGTACAATTTAGCTATGTTCCTAGGGTACAGTTTGATAGTCTGGTTCCATTAGTATGTCAGATGTTACACTTCTCCCCACTCATACTTCGAGTACTGCAGTGAATCTGGAATTATCACTGGGTTGCCACACTGACTTGTAGGTTTGATGCACTTGATCAGATCGCCGTAAATTTACTGCTGGCAAGTCCCTAGTAGCCCCTAGGCAGGGTACTGATGAGGTCTCTGTTTACTGGCTAATCGGCCAAAGGAGCTGGCTTAGGATGATGTTCTTCATGAACTGGGTTTTCAACAGTTTGATGTTTACCCTCCATTGGAATTAATACCGCAGTGTCAATGTCTGGATCATGGGCGTACGCAAGGGGGGGGGGGGGGGGGGGGGTCGATGGGTTCGAACGACCCCCCCTCCCCTAAGCGAGGTCACCTTCACCATTGGAATTTTTTTTTTTCAAATCGCGTACTAGTATTTTACATAAATTATACGCTATGTACGATTGCGCTTATACGCAGTACCGGTAATGACGGCAAAATGTAAATTAATAACTTTGCCTCACGTCACACTTGTTCACAATTACTATGCCAGGAAAAAAGGCAGGAGAAAGAAAAAAAAGAAAAGAAGCGGCGGCAATGTGTCAAGACATTACAAGGTATACCAAGAAAGCAAAGCAGGTGGGGTGGTTGGAGATAATAGTTTGACTGGTCCGGTTGTAGCTGGGAGGTTAGATGAGACAACGGCAAGCACAACAGATGATAGCGCTAGCCTGAGCGGGAGTGTTTTTGAAGTGCCTTGCAATACGGTCGTTGTTGCTGATGGAAGGGAAACTGAGCATAGCCCTATTTTGTTTCCCGTACCACATAGCGATCAGAGAGATGCATCAGGGTCATTGTTGTCCAGTGAAGCGTGTGTCTATGACTTATCTGCGCATCCACCAACAGCACCAGTTATTCCGATCATAACTTCATCCATTGAATGTAGCAGCAGAAATTGGTGAGTTCAAGAATGATGTTGGACTATTCTTAATTGGTCAACAGCCACCATACGTACTCCAAGCAATGACTTTAGGCCAAAAGTATCATTTGCTTAAGCATCATTTTGTACCTTTTATAGATCATACTTTTCCTGAGGAATTGAATACATGAGAGGATGTAAGCGACGTTTTAACTAACATACTGAGATATGGAAGAGGTTAATTGTCAATATGTTTGCACATATGGCACCCAAGACGCCTTGAAATGGACAATATAGTACTACATTAGTTGATTAATTGTTCTAACAATCAATATGTCATCTGTTTTTAAATCAAATGTATTTAGCTATCATTTTATGATATAGATTGATAATCTCATGTTTTAGAACCTTGATTTGATTCCTCATGTTGAATGTTTGCATGATTCATGAATGCATGCACGAGCATATTCTAAAAAGGTAACAATCCTGTGCCAATATTGTTATTATTAGTCAATTGAAGTGTATTAGATTGGTTTTCATGATGGAGTGGAAAGGTCAAAAATATTGATTATGCATGGTTGTAGTAATTAATCGGTCTCCCTTAGTTATGCAACTTACTTTTTAGCGCCAATGGATATTTATTATCCCGAATAGCATCATACAAAGCATCGATGTACAAAATGGAAATAACACTCAAGTACATATTATTGTAATTAAGGTCACCTATTAAAAATATTCGACCCCCCCTTTCCTGAAGGCTGCGTACGCCCATGTGGATCTGGTGGCTTGGTCAATGGTTTAAACCTCGATTAAAGTGCACTACTGTGTTGTGTAGAGGACATGCACTGTTTTATGCAATAAACGCCTAACCTTAGGACTTCTGTCACCTTTAATGGACCTTGCCACAGTTTGTAAAACTTACGCACCACCCATGACATACTGCAGGAAATTGAAGAAGAAGCATATCATTTACATGATACAGCAAACCACAAGCCTTCTTGCCATGCATGCCTTTTTTATGGTTGTGCTGTTTCTTAGCATGCTCAGATACCCTTTGATAAACCTTGCCCAGCCATGCCTTCAGTAGATCACTGTGATTATCTGAAGGTAGAGCATCATGGCTTGGGATAGCTGTTTCAGGAAGACGGGGACTGTACCCATAAATCAATTCAAAAGGTGAAACACTTGTCTTGTGCATATTTGTCCTATATGCAAACAAAAACAAAGGCAATTTAAGATCCCATGTACCTTCATCATCTTCAACTGCAATACCGAGCATATCCAGAAAGGTTCTGTTGAACCATTCTATGAGTTTGTTGGACTGTGGATGATAAGGTGTTGTTCTGGTTTCCTAATCCCAAGTATTTCATAAACTGCCTTAATTATAGCCAATTCTAAGTGTGCCCTTGGTCAGAGTGGAGAGTTTCCGACATTCATTAACAAGGACCTATGGATCACATTTACGTCCTTCCATTTTGTCTATTTTTCTCTATCATTTGTTGGTAGAGAGCCAAGAATGACCATACAAGCAACCCTCTCCAAAGGCTGGGAAAACTGCTGGGTGTTTAAAGGAGCTCATGCTTGTGGAGGAGACTGTCGGAAAGAGCAGCTAATGCAACTGTTACACCCTTTCTCTACATCTCATTGCTGACTTGCCAGTAGAAACAACTGCTAACCTTTTGCAAGGTTTTACAAGCACATAATTGGCCTCCCACAGGCAAGTCATGGAGACCTGACATTATTTCTTTTACCACATCCCTAGGAAGCATGAGCTGCAGTCTTCTATTCCTTCCATCTCCTGGTACATCCTCTCACTGTAATGAACCTGATCCTTCTGTACAAACTCTTCCTTCTGATTCCAAAGTATGCGCAAGCTGGCTGCTGGGAACAGAAGAAGAGAACCTATTAGCTTTCACCCATTCAACAATCTGCCCCTGATCAATATCAGCCTCTTGGAATTGCTAGATCTCTGTGGTAGACCAAATAGGCAGTAAGCTTTCATTCTCTGTTGTACAGCAGAGGGAAGCACTATTATCTGTGTGCATATCACACTGCTTGCAGTGTACACGTGATAGTGGATCTGCATTGATATGTTTTGCATCTGGACGATGTACAACTGCATAGTTAAATTCAGTCAACCTTCCTAGCCACCTGGCCACCTGACCCTCGCGTTCTGTAGCCACTGCAGAGCTCCATGGCCTGTATGCAATGTAAATATTCACCCATATAAATATGGATAAAAATGGTGGATTGCCCAACCAGTACCAGCATTTCATATCTAGTTGCACTATAGCCACGTTCTGATTTCGTCAATGTTTTACTTGCGTATGCCACCTCGTGCACTAGCATCGGTGAATGACAGAAACTCACAGTTCATCACTGAAAGCAGTTGCTCCTTTAATTCCAAATATGCTTCAAAGCAAGGTTTTTGACCATTACCACAACTTCCCTTTCTCTGTCAATGCCTGCAAAGGGGTATCCTACTCCTTACACCAGTGTAGTGCCTGTGCAACCAGGACAATGGTTCCATCAAGTATGTATAGTTATATGGTAACAAGAGAGAGAGACATTACACATACATGCACTTACAACTCAGTACAATACAATTTAGCTATTTCCTTAGTGTACACTTTGATTGTATGGTACCATTAGGATGTCAGATGTTATACAGGTGTAGGCCAAGGTTACAATGGACAAAATAGATTTTGGATCACGACTATTTGAAAGTTACGTAGTTCAGAACCTGCAGCTTGGTAGTTTATTTATATTTAGGGTCATTCATAAATTACGTCACGCTATTTTTGACCATTATGGACACCCCCCCCCCCCCCCCCCCCCCCTCTCGTCACTCATAATCTCATACTGATGCATGCTTAATGTCTATATTGTCTATATTGTCACACTGGCTGATACCCCTCCTCCCCCCCCCATCAGCGTGACGTAATTTATGAATGGCTCCTTATGTACATAATACATACCTTGATGTGTACAAATTATGATGGGCACACATTCTTTTTGCAAACCTTAGTGCTGTCAAAGCCAGGTTCAGATTCATCTTTATTATCAGGTTAGTGATGGGTATTTGGAAAATTAATACTTACATTGCTTGCATAGCAAACTACCTCTATAAGTATAAGTACTCAGTGCATGCCTTACGTCTTCTCTCTACACTACTTGCAGTCACTCTTGGAGTTGGAATTCCACTTCTGATCATTGTTATTGCAATAGTTATTGCAGCTGTTTGTGCTAGCTGTATGGGGCGAAGCAAGAATTATTACAACATTGAAGTTGAAAGTCATGGGTAAGATTTATGCAGTCATTGTGAATAATGACTGTCTTTTTACTGACAATAAAGGCACGAAATGCCGGAGAGACTGTATAATTTAGAAAGTTCACCTAAGCCAAATGTAAGTGCTCATTTTTATTGAAAAACTTACAATATCATTTGCCTCAAGGTACATGTGACAGCACAGGAGGAATGTACTGCACACAAGTAAGTTTACTGGCTAAATCAATAACTGAAATAACATTCTGTTCTACTGTGTGGCATCTGAACAGATTGCAGCAACCCAAACAACAGGTTAGCTCTTAATGTCTATTGTTCTGAGTGTCCACCCGGGGTACAATTGGACACCTGGGTGGACAGCAAATAAAGTTTTTGCCGTTCGGTCATAGAAGGGGCCTAATTGCATTTAACGGTACTGGCTTATAGAACAAGTCATTTTATGATCGGGCCGAGATAAGTAAGGCTTAAATCCTTTTGATACCCGTAAAACGAGCCGTCCTAGCGAACTTATCCATTACGCCGTAGCTCGTATACGATGTACCGCACGGAGCGTAACGGATAGGTCCGCTAGCACAGCTCGTTTGATGAATACCAAAAGGATTCAAGCCTTGATTATCTCAGCCCGATCCTAGAAAGACTTGTTCTATAAGCCAGTACCGTTAAATGCAGCTAGGTCCCTTCCATGACTGAACTGCAAAAACTTTTTTTTGCTGTCCACCTGGGTGTCCAATTGTACCCCCGGATGGACACTCAGGACAATAGACATTAACAGAGGAGAAGCTCTCATGGTACCAGTATCAGCATGTAAAATGATTTGATATGATTGATAACTGATTTTGTTGGAACATGAGTAATAAGATAAATGAAACAAATATATCTGTGAATCATTATCAACCATCATCCATGTGCTTGAAAGCTGCTTATATTTACAACTAAAGATTTCTATTGCTCCAAAATTTGGTTTGTATAAGAAGGGATTGATTCAGGAAGTATTTCTAATTACTAGTTACTTATATCCAAGCCAGTTGGCTTCAAAACGTGAGAATTTGCTAAAATACCCCAAGCATGCTCCACACACATTAGCGCGATGTAACATTATGGCAGATCAATTTTCAAATTAATTAGATATGCAATATTGCAATACATCCTCTGTTGAGTACATTTTACCACTTGGAAGCAGTAGAGTGCTAGAGATAAGATGTTTTTTTCTTTGCATTTAAAACGTTTGGTAATGTTGAGGTTGCTTGTATCCAAGTCACATTTGAGCTAACATTCGAATTTGCTTATATTCTGGTAGCCAACTAGTGATGCACTGCACCATTTGCTAACTATTTTATGTTTTAATAAACCACCAGGAGGCTTTTAATATATCAATGGATTGAGTATAACATATTTGTTGATTGTGCTTTACTATTGCAGAGAAACTTAATTGCGCATGACATCTGTTTCTGTCCAAAGTAATTATTATTTTTTAATGCATGCCATGAACTACACATAGGTAAATAACACACCTTACAACTCTATACTCTCCAAGGATGGCAATAGCATTTTCTCTATCAATAAAATGCTCAAGGTGAATAAGAAGTTGAATGACACATCTGCAATCTTTGTAATGAGCTGTTATCACCAGCCTACATGTAGACAAGACTGAAGAAAAATAAAATTGAAGCCTCTGTGCCCCATTTCCCATAGGAGTCGACTACAGGAGCTCTCCATTGCCTCAAAGTCTCAGCCATTAGACAAAAGCAGCAGGCTGTCCAAGTTCAGCTTGTCTATGTTTAAGGATATTATTTTTATGTAGAGCTTGTACTTAGTGCAGCTGTCGTCCAGAGCAGATTTATTATGGGCAAGATTTTTTCCTTTGAGACTTACACAAACAATCTTCCACTTGTGCATATCTAATTGGCCTCGCACTGCTGTTTTCATGGACATTAAGTTATTATTATGGAATTTACGGTTCTTCCAACATGGCTTCCTTTACATAGCTTGACAAAAACATTTCTGCAGCCTGTGCTTTTCGAAAAGGGACTAAATATTGCAACAAGTATCCTTCTCTTTAACTCCAGATAAGTGAGCTGTATCATATGGTGGTCCCGATAGTCTCATCAGTCTGACCTCTTGAACCTTTTTTTTCCCATCCTTACAACCGTCCCACAAAAACTAGAATCAATAGTATCATCCTATTCAAGAAAGAGCATATCTTCGTCCTGTGGTGCCACGACTCCTATCCATTTCAATAACATAAACTGCCTGAATCATGAATAATGCACTTTGCACACTTAGCCATATAGGCTTGGAATCCAACCACAATGGGCCAGTGGCATTATTATTGTTTACGTGGTAGGAATTTAATTGCATCACTTGCCACATTGATCAGTGTCAATAGCCGCTAGAAGGATGAGCAGCAGGTGAATGTAAGCTCTAGAGCTTTGCCCTTTGCTTTGACCTATTTTTCGACATTCTTTTTTGCCGACATCCTGGAAAGCTAAGGAAAAGTTAAGAATAAATACAGGAATTAGTGCAGATATGTGTCATTGTGAACTCTTAATTAAGTGTCATCCATATTCAGAAATTGTCTCCTCCTCCTCCCCCCCCCCCCCCCCCACACCCCACCCCTTCTTCCTGCTTTGATTTCTATCAATATACAGGATTTCTATATAGAACCTACTCTTGTAGGTTCCGATTGTTGTGTGTACATACATGGCAGGCTGACAACTCCTAAAGGTATCATACCATAGGACAGCTCCACCTGCATTGATCTATTTAAAAAAACCAGTACCAGATTGTTGGCCACACATGTAATTTTTTGTGGCTTTGCAACATGCAGCCAATGCAATAGAAATGTGTGTAGCAAGGTACATTGCCTTGATCCCTGCCTTATAAATATTAGATATTTCCCCATGGAATTAGGAATGTACACGTCTTTGTAAGGTACAAGCATGCTAGCATATCAATTATAATTGTAATGGCAATTGCTTCTTTTGACAGCTCGTGTTAACAAAGCAAGCTCAGGATATGGATGCAGTTTACATAGGATGTCTTTTTTGTGTAACTTTAAAAAGCTGCTGAACCTTTCAGTGATTACCCATACCCACTACCCCACCCCCTTCTGAGCCCCTCACCAAGCCCAAAGAGTGACCAGGGTAGACGCTGAGACCGTTTGCAATGGTGTGATGGATTGTAAGAGGCAGAAACGTATCCATGTGTTCACAGCAGACTTGAGTAATATATGATAATAAGGAATATTCCATAGGCTATGTGACACCAGGAACTCTAAGCAGAAACCAACTGGAAAATATGTTATTAAAATTTCCGCATGAGCGAAAACTTTAGTAGAGCATGGTTGAGGCATATGCTTGAATAGAATATCTTTGAATAGTTCTTACAGACGTAGTTTACATGAACCTGCAGTGCACCTTGGTAATGATGTATTATAGTTAGAGGCCTGTTTTGTGATTGTTATTGCTTTCAAATGGATCTGATGTGTTTAAATGTGCTGTATGCATAATGTAATTATGTTGTATGGAATCATATTATTTAGAAACTTCAAAAAAGAATATCACACTATATCCGGATTCCACACAATGGAACTGTGTTAACCCTTTGTGGTGACGTGTTGAATTTCAAGTCATCCAATTCTGTTCCTGATGACAATCAGTTATGGTACAGGGATGATCAACCAGATGGTTCTTTTATGATTGTTTGCAAGAGAAATAAGAAAGTATTGACATATAACTCTGAAAATGAAAGCAAGATTGTCATTCATGAAAGGTGTGGTGATGAGAGCCAAAAGTGGTTGGAAGAAAATGGCACAATAATATCTTTAAAGCACAATGCTTTAATGTGTGAGGGAAATCAAGATTCACAGGCCATTTGTGTGCCAAAAATGGCAGAATATGACAGAAATAGATTTAGCTGCCTTCAACCAAGTGTAAGCTATTCAACTAAACAGTTTGGTTTTAAGTTAATAGTGTACACAGTGTGGTGTTAATAATTACATATGTCATGCTAATTAGGACACTTCATTAACATCTAAATGGTTACCAATCAATGTCATGTGGTTCTTTTTTCTCCGTATATCAGCCCGCTGTCCCAATGTTAATGTTGAATGGCACAGATGGCCGTGTGCTGGAGATAACAGGTGAAGAAGGAGTCATATACAATAGATTTTTGGACCACACTCGTGTCAACCAACACTCAATCTGGTACATGTACCCCCTACACATAGATAGTAAGGAGGAAGAAATATATACAATCCTTTCCAGAAAAAATCAGAAGGCCTTGTTATGGGATGGTCACATACTAGCAGTAAAGCCATATGATAGCAGTGATGAAGCCCAACAATGGACATTGGATGGGGAATTCTTTATTTTACCAAAAAAGAATAAGTGCTCTTGGTCCTTGAAAGTTAAAGCCTCTATAGAGGTATGTGTTTCTGTGTTACATGCATGAGCTGGTTGGATTTGTGTTGCACTGGTCATGGAGACTGCCTGGGGGGCTGTGAGGGAGTAAATGTACAACATGTCTATCTCACAACTAGCAGGGGTCCAATATGAATACTAATTACGAGGAGAGCACCCTCCTGCACTACAGGTACATGCAGGAGGTATAATGGAGTGCTATAATGTCTGCCTCAGAAGCCAGCAATTTTCATATAGAGATAACAGACATACAGATGTAAATAGCATCACTATAATACATACAGCAACAATACATGTGAATATTCCATTCGTATTGCAATTTAGAAGCAATAGGGTTGAAAGAATTTTAACTGTAATTCCTAATCAGATGACAAAGGGCCTCAATTGAAGGGCAACCAGATTTGGACTTCTTTGGAGCTGGTATATAGGTTCCTGCCAAATCGTGAGCACACCATACCCAGTGATGGATCTAGGAATTATAGAAAGGAAGGGTTGTAAATGAACAATGAATACAAGGTGGTGCCCCCTAGCTGTAGGTGAGGGTGTGGGGGAGGTGCACCCTCCCACCCAGCGAGGGAGTATGAGGTATCCTTAGGGTCAAGCCCCTGAAGCCAATACATTTTGTGTACATTAAACTAAATGCATTCAACCTTATTCATTGTGGGCCTGAAGGGCGAGGAGGGGAGTTGCAACTCTCCAATGCCTCCCCTCTCCTTGGATGCATGCATCCTAATTGTATACCTGTTTTATGCATGACAACTATGATGTACCTTGCATCTGACTGGAGTTACCATGTAAACTTGCAATTAGACGCTACGGCTTCTAATTTGGATAATAAATGCTTGCACATAAGAACTTGAATTCTTGTCACAGAAAAACCAGCACCATTATAACGGCGGTAGAAGGTAGAAAACATGCATGGACCATCAAAGATTGCAATCCGGCAAGGCCAGAGTGTGCCAATAAGTTTTCTGCAGGGCAGGATTATTCAAGCTTGCGATCCCATGCATTTAGTTTATGAACATTATATTTCCCACAGTTTCGATGCTACTTCCTTATCAGGTACAGGACTTCCTACCTAACCTGTGATCTCATCAAGAAAAATGTGATGCTCCGTAACATTGAGGACAAGTCTCTACTTCAGGAAAATCACTTGTGGCTGCTATACCCACAACCAGATGGAAGTTTCAAGATTGCAGCTGTTAATGGCATGGTGCTGCAGTGTGATAAAGACAATAGATTGTTTTTACATGAAGACACCTCTGAATGTGATGGCTACCAATTCTGGAGAAGGGAAAGGAACTTCATAGTATCTAAGAAGAGCCATGGCTACCTTGGTGCTGATTGTCACAATGATACACTACTTTCCGTTCATTATGATGGTGCTGATGATGCTCAGAAATATATGGATGAATGTGCAGTGGAAAAAGTTGTAAGATTTTTCCCCTGTATTAATTTATATATTCTTATACCAAATATCACCCAAAACCTAACCTACCCATCACAGTTCACCACAGCCCCCAACCCTCACCCTATGAATCTTTACATGAATATGGACATTTTAACAAGATTCTTTTCTTACATGTGCAGTTAATAAATGTATCCCAGATCTTGCATCGTGCAACTGGCTTTCTTGTGACCACCAAATGCATCAGTGTCGAAGAAACTGAAGAAGGGTCTGAAGTCTTTCTGTGTCCTTTTGATGATCTCACCACTCACAGCCAAGACTGGATGCTAGACTACAGGATAGATGGAGCATTTCTGATTGTTTCAATGTCTAGAAATCGCCTTGTGATAACATGCGATAATGCTACTCAGAATTGTAGCTCATTAGAGAATACAAAACTTGTCATGAGGAAGTTTACTGGTGAGGACAACCAGTTATGGAAATGTGATGAAGGATATATAGAATCTGTTAAGTTTGAAGGATATGTTATTAGTCCAAGTGACCAAAGCAAATTGGTACTGAGCGTCAAAGAAGCAGATAATAAAAAGCAATTACTCCAACTTAAGGTATGTGACCTGACTGTACGATTCCTTAATTGGTTCTTGGGTTCATCAGCCCTTCATTTACATCAAAGATTCTCATTTTATTTGTAATCCAAAACGTTTTAAGATAATATTGCACCTAATTACATGATTAAATGTGTTTTTTTTGTTATTGTTTCAGTCCATGGTGCCAGTCTACATCAGAAGTGTACATAACAGTGCAGTGTTGGAACTTGCACCAGATGGAACAAGTGTGGAATTTAATCCTCTTGATAAGGCAAGGTCTGAATACCAACAGTGGTATATTAACTACCTGAGCGGCCTCAAGGTTGGAGGATTTATGATAATATCCATAAAGAATGGAATGGCACTGCAAGCGGATGGTTCAAAAGTGAAGGCTGTGAAGCCAGATGTTCGTGAATCACTCCAACATTGGAATAGAAATGAACTGCTCATAGTGCGTGCAAAACATCCTTCCGAAATGCTAACTGTTCTGGACAATACCAAAGATGTATGTGTCTTTACTAGTTCAACAATTTCTACGGAACAGCAAACCTTCTTTGAAGTACTGCATATTGTAGCAGACTCTGCATATCTATGAGGGACCCATGCTCATTATAAATGTATACTTGCAACTAAGCTTGAACTATTAAATAATGTGTGCATGGTTTCAGTGAATGTAATAACAGAAAGCATGTGATTATGTGTGTATGCACGACCATAGTGTATGTTACAACTGAACTAACCATGGTCTATGTTGTGTCATATATTAAGTATTTAATCAGTATGCTGAGACGGATGAGCGGATTTCAGTTAATGATACTGATTTTAATTGCATGTTGTTACACGTGGCGTAGTGGCATGTTGTGTCGGTGTATATTAATCATATGCAGGCGCTCTGAAGTCATCATGTGCAGGACTCCTCAAAACGTACTTATATTACCAGCTCTACATGCATGTGATGTCAACATACCAATGATACCATGTGGGATTTTCCTGACATGGGTAGGTCTATGAAACAGTTTCAAGAAATGACACCTGGCATATATAATTATATGGGATCAAGGCAGCGAAAAGGGTATTGTTTCAAGTTTTAAAATCATGTCATATTCTAAGAGACACCTATGTCCTCTACAAGTAAATAAAAACATTCTCTAACGAGAGAGTTGTTGGTATATAGGATTGACCAATGGTGGTGTAAAAAGCACGGAAACAAGAGTGACAGAAAAATTGATATAGGCCTATATTTAGCCCATTACTCAGGCATGCGCTGTTATTATTGTGAGTGTGCTAAATATAGGCCTATTTCAATTTTCCAGTAAAATTTCTGTCACTATTGTTTCTGTGCTTTTTACACCACCATTGGTCAATCCTATATACCAACAACTCGCTCGTTAGAGAATGTTTTTATTTACTTGTTTCATAAGTTTTTTTTCGCCCTATCGTAGTTAATGATCAAATGTCTTTTTTTTTTTTGGCGGTTCAATATTATTTTAAATGCATACACAATTATAACAACAATAATACATTACACACTATGAAGTATATCAATAGTTTAAGACAGGACACATCTGGTGAGGATAGCTGTGGCGTTGGCTCTCACCAGGTGAAGGTTCAGCCTGCCATAAATGTCACTTAATACTACTGACTTGGGCCTGCAAGTTAAGGTGGCAATCCGAGAGGCCACCTGGGAGAAAGCTTCTGTGGCTTCCTTTCCCCATGCACCATAAGTTTCAGTAACCAAGGGAACACACAACCAGCCCAGTTCATCACACTTGGCATCATTGGCTTTATGTTTTCTATCTTCAGTGGCTCTGGCAGCTGAACCTGCAGACACTCCTGCTTCCAACAAGGTGAGAGTATTAAGCGGAGAGGTCACAGATACATCAAATGCTGCTGTCTTGCCCGTAGCCCAGTTGGTCAACAAAAGGTCGGCAGGGCGGGTGTGGCTATGGTCAGCAGTGAGGTCACTGCCAGCTTCCACCTGGACACTGAGATGAGCCCGATGGCACGTTTCAGCCAGTACATCACGCAGGGTGTTATGTCGCGTTACCACATCACCCCCCCGCTTACAAGTGATGGCGTGATGTCCAAGGGGGTCTAGGGCATTGTCAGGGCAAAGTGCACACTGGGACCCCTGGGATGTGTCTAGGCCAAGCCACCACTTTATTGCAACTTGATGTACTGGTGGATCAAGGTGCAGACCCAATCCCTCTGAAGGGACTACTGACAGCCAAGAGGATGCATGGGCAGATGAAACAGAAAGTAATCGTGCTCTGTCAGCAGTGGAAGAATTTTCTAACAGCAAATTGAACATATGGGTGTCCAACATGCTGGAAAGCTTCTTTTGGGACACTGAAGGAGCTGAGAGAATGGAGTCGACTTGCAGCACCTTATCAGGGGGAACATTTGAATTAAAATATGCAACTGCAGAACAGAGGTGAGGATTGGTCTGGGAACCAACTTTAATAATAATAATTATTATTATAAGAATTAGTAGAATGTATGATGATGTGTCCTCGCCTGCGCCCTCTTCTTCTTCGGGGCCGCCAACCTCCCCAGCTTCCCCGCCATGCTTGTTCTGGCCAGGCGGGCCAGGGTGGCAGTGACCATGCAGGCCAGGGGGGGCAGCACTGCTGGTGGTGGTGGGGGCAGCACTGGTGGTGGGGGGGGGGGGGGGGGGCAGCGCTGCTGGTACCGGCGGGAGCGCAGGCGGGGGCAGCGCTGCTTCAGGAGGTGGCGTGAAAGGGAGAGGAGTTGGAGGATGAATGTAGTCATCCTCTTCCTCCTCCGACCCCTCGTTGGAGAAAAAACCTCGGAGGTCTTCAGCTGCCATCTACATGTACGTGACAGAGAGTATGATAAAAATTTTTCCTCTTTTTGCAAAGTGCACTATTCAGCGGGTGAGTAACTTTAATACCTTGCAAAGCCTTAACAAGCGTGTAGACTGTGCTTTAATTCTATTGGTCCAATTCCATCATATAAATGACAGGGAGGGAAGGGGTGTATTGTGTGTCAGTTGTGCTAAAAATCTATTGGTCAAATTTGATCCAGTAAAAATGCTCCCATCTAAACATGGAGGTGTAGCCTAGTATACATGTAGATGGATAGTGTGGGAACTCAGGAAGTGAACTACACGTACATGGCTCAGTGTAGATCGATAAGGTTTAAGGAAGCCTTATCAGATTAAAACAATAAACACTACTGTACACACAGTTGAGTCACCATGCATGCTTTGGGGCTGTCCATACAGTACGTCACGCTTTTTTTGACCATTATGGACCCCCCGAGTTATACCTTCCTAAGAATAAGAAGACGACGACGACGACGATGGAGAATTATTTTAGGACTGGCCACGAGAAACAGGAAATTGTTTGTTTCTCTATAACCACACCATTTTATGACACGGTACTAACGTAGAACTGTAGATCGTTGTGCTCTCATTCCATCGCGATAAAGAGATAAGCGATCCGTTTCTCCGTTGTCCCTCCAGACGCTAGTGAAGTTTTATTAATGACATTCATCAACCCTCAATCAATCCTATATTGAACCTGCTGCCGCAGGTTCAGATAACTTCTTTCTTATGTACAGGAAATTATTCTGTCCATTATAGTGGCCTGAATTTTTAATTACGCGTATGTGTTAATTGCACGCGACCATTTTGCATGATGCTCCTTTTCTTGCAAAAATTTTATAATATGCGCTAGGTCCCTTTTCGACCCCATTTAGTAATGATTCAAGTTTGAATCGCCATAACTTATGGTGCCTTCACATAGGTACACTGGCTATGATGCCTTCACATGGGTACACTGGCTATCATTTAAAGTGCTTTTTTCATTAAATACAGAAGCCATTTTTTTCTCCACTTTCCTTCTCTCTCTCTGGTCAATCTTCTGATGCTTCTCCTTGTGCCTTTCATCTTGCACTCTTTTTAGAGTTTCCTCACGTTGATGTTGAATTATTTTCATTTTGCAAGCTCTTTTTGTTGAGAAAGATATAATTTTGCTCTGTTCTGCAGAAGATTTCGTTGACAACCATGATATAGTCTTATTTTTCGTTGCTTTTACTTTTCCATCTATAAAGCCAATCTTTGCATTGTGTGCCAACCTGAGTTGATGATCAGCCAAACCAAGTGTTTGCTCTGAAAACATATTGTGGACTGGAGCAGATTTTGATTGACAACATTTGGATGGTGACAGTGTAGTAAGTTCCCCTCTGAGATAATCGTCCATCTGTTTGTTAATTACATCGATTACACCTTGTAATAGTAATGCAAATATCTCATTGAATGTTTCATGCTCCGCACTGCTAAAGGATGACTCCTGTAAATGTTTCAACACACTTTCATCATCAAGTATACTACCAAAAATGTCTGTCTTGATAATGAGAGCAATAGAAGGATTAGCTCTTAACAAATTTAAGTTATTCATGCACATATTGATAGCAGGCACAATATCCAAGTTAGTCATATGCTGGCTTGCATAAAAATGCTTCATCCAAGGTCTGGTTACAAGCTTTCCAATCAGACCAAGTGCCCTTAATTCAAGTATGATTGTTCTATTCTTTAGATCTTGAATCAATGCTGTTCTTAGAGTTGTTGTATTATGGCACACGTTTTCAAGGTACATCATTAGTTTATCTCTTAACAGATATAGGACACCAGCAAGATGAAACAGAACATGGAATCTATTCCCAACATATCGAACAATCATAGAAGGCTTGATATTTTCCTGGCGCATGAACATTTTAAACCCAGCAGGGTCACCTTTTCCTTGTTTGTACCTCATTTTGTCATGGCATATATGAAATTTACAACACATGAACCAAATCCATAACAATCACTTCTTACATTGTTCTGTGCATCACTTTCAGGAGATCTGTACATTTTCTTGCTATCCCATCAATAGGATGCACATTGCATTTGAGCTCTAGTGACTCAATATCAAGATCAGTATTAAGGGCTTGCACAACACAATGGTTAACAGCAACACGATCAGTTAGTGTGTTCTTTATATGCTGCACAAAGAGGTGTTTAACTTGTATTTTATCTGTCTGATTATATGCAGCATATGTTTCAGCAATATCATCAAAACAATTTGTTATGTGTGTCAAGTAATCACTACATGTTCCTCCTGGTAAAACACCCAGCTGCATTACGTATGAAGTGGGTGGAATAGTGGCAATGCTAAAGTGCACTTCATTAATATGATGTCCATCCACAGTTGTAGAATCCTATGAAAGGGTAACATTCTCACTTGAATACAAAATCTCCCCAACTTGAAGATCACTTATAACTCCTAGCTCATATCCACACATACTAACAAACCTACTGTCAGGCATAACATCTATTGTTTTATCACAAAATTCAAGTATAACTGCTTCAATAACATTGCATACACTTGTTACTGGTACCTGATTTTATAGGCAATGATATATAGCCTTTCTACAAGCTGTGCTGTATGTTTTCCCATTACATTTTATATGTATACATTCATTTTCTCTTTTTAACTCGTCATAATTTGCTTGTAGGACTTTACTCGCTGGTATGAGACTCTTCATCAACAATAGGGATTGCAAATTCTTCATTGAGAAAAAATGTTAGCTTGTACCAATTTCTAGAAAGCTTTTTCTTCATACTTTTAACTCTTCCAATTAATTTACATGCCTTCTTTTGTAGCATGCACATTAATACGTCCTCTACTGTGAGTTGCAATGTATGTAGCAATCATTTCCAACTTATCTGTTCTGCTTTCTAATGCATCTGATGTGCAAACATAATGCACATACCCATTTCTTACAAATGGAGTTTGAAGTGTGTTGTTTTCGTCAAAGTCTTCTTTATAGCTTGCTATCAGATCAGTCATATTCCTTCTTTTTTTCAACCTATCACACAAACAATTAACAATCAGTATTATATGATTATGCTATAAACATAACGCAACATATAATATAGTAGTACTATATGATTTGCAATTATGAACTTTCATAATATGTGGCAGTTATAATCAGCTGTGCCTATGGCTGCCGTTGAATGGTTGACGTCTACGACTTCTTTGTGGATGGTATGATCTCTGGTATGATTGTCATGATCATTAGCGTCTGCTGAAATTTATTATTTTTGGGTTGTGAACGAGCTCTGCAAGCGCCTTGATTTTGCTGCCTCTTTCAGATCTCGAGTTCATTGGCGATGGCAAAGCAACTTCCGCTAATAAAGCCGTCATATCGCGCCTGCGGATCGGTCTCTTGGCTCCTGTTCCACTAGAGCTTGGTTCATCAGCGAAAGGGTTCATTTGGGATGCCACGCTGCAATGGTTCTGAAAAGAACCCGTGGCGTTCGAAACGGAAAATTCGCCGTACATAGCTATCTCTAGCACGCACACCCAACTGACGTCACGTGTGTATCGTATACACTTACTGAAGAATCCAAACATTGAATGCAATTCTTAAAATTTTTCACTTTTCTGCTTTTGTTGCAATTTTTATCAAAGTTAGCAAGTGTCCAATAAATTATAAAAAATTATATGGCTACTTTAGGGACCTCTGAGTAGTGTGACATAATTTTCATCTCTTAAGTCGAATTAAATCGGCTATAGTGATGCTAAGCAGCGGTCATATCAAAATCCTTATAAAAACAAACCTATCTTCAAAACGAATTGGACTTAAGAGTTCAAGCATTCCATATATATAGCTATTATAATGAGTTATCTATGCATCAAAAAATGAGCTCTTAAGTCGAACTATTTGTTGAGTTGTAAGCCAAAAACCTAATCCTGATGATGCATTAATGTTTTGACCCTGAAAGTTCTGTCTCAAATTGGAATTCTGATATTTTTAGTGATGATAACTCAAAAGGTTATGATTTAAGATATTAACCATGATGATTTTAAAGATCCTAGAGTAAAGTACCATTTGATGTATTGGTTCAATGATGTTCAGTAACTGGCGCATCGTACAAGAACTGCGGCGCTAGGACTCATCTTTACAAAATTTCGTAAAAGGATAGATGGATGAAGTATGTAGAGGGGAGAATGCTTACCTTGGAGGAGACACAGCGTTTAAGAGTCGAAAATCGTGGGTAGAAAATTGTATTCGATTTGAGCAACACTTACGAAATACGACGCGTGTTTTAAAGCTTAAAAACTAGTCTGGCCTATTGCTGACGCATTCGGCAGTCGTTCTGAATGCACGATAAGCCATAATCAAGCTGAATGAAGCTACCAGATCGTTTTTACCAAATGGTGTCTACAGAAAAGTTTAAAATAGCGAACAGAAATTTTTTCATTTCACGTCTAGGATTTTACGGTCTAAAATCATAGATTCCCCAGTGCCTAGCATAGCCTATGCCATAGGGGCCCCCAGAAGCTTTGAATTTATAGCTGAGATGTTGCGCGATAATTATCAGGGGGATGGCACGTGATCCGAGTGTGGCGCTGAACTAATACTTACGTGCACGTCGCAGGCTAAAGGCAAAATGTAGCAGCCTCGGGTTGCTACGAAGATGTCAATTTCCCCATCGTTACGATGGAATGAGACACCATTTATAATTCCCAGTTTGCCTGCCTGCCGTACGTTACTAGTATCCGACTTCCTGTGGGATCACGCCCAAATCGGTCTCTTTGTCGACTTCCGGTCCCAAATCGGTCTCTGTATTGGTCTCTGTGTCATTTGTTCTATGCCAACTCAGGGGCGGATGCAGGGTTTTGGGGCGGGGGGGGGGGGGGGGGGGTGAAGTGATTTAATGAATTCATGGTTTAATAACGCGGTTTTACCCCCCCCCCCCCCCCCTCCCCCCAAAGAAGTCGTGAATTTAATAGCACGGTTTTGCGGGATACCCTACTCCACCCCCCCTCCCCTCCCCTATCGTTACACGTATAGCACACGTAAGAAGCCGTGAATTTTTAATAACATAGGTTTTGCGGGGGGGGGGGGGGGGGGGGGGGGGGGGTGGGGGGGTATACCCTACTCACACACACCCCCCCCCCCCCCCCCTAAATCCGCCCCTGCAACTGCTGTTGCGACGTACGTACAATTGTGAGGGCACGAGACGGAGACAACATACTGATTCAATATGGAATACTTCTTCCAATTAGGGAAGCCGATTTTTAAATTGGAAGACCTAGTTTTCAATGTGTATTATAGTACTTCGATGAACTGGCTATATGGTTCTCTCTTGGCAAATTATTAAATCGTAAAGGTGTTGACACAAATGGTCGTGGAATATTGTAAGCGTAACCTTAAATAGGAAAAATACGGTGACCCCACTAAAAATCAAATGTAGTGTACTAACAATCGCTCTTGGCAAAAGCTGAGAAAAAATCTTGTGTGCTTGGTATTGAAGTACCCCATACATGTCTATGGGAAAATATACGGGAATATTCGGTGGTTCGCAAACCGCGAATTAATCATACTTTCCCTTTGACCGCTCATTTCTGGATATGTAGGACCTACTAACGTAGGTCCTGATATAAGGCTAATGGTGAAACTTCTTCTTTAACTCTACTTTGGACACCTACTTTATTGGAGGACATAGCACTTGCTCCGTCATATGCTTGCCTTCTGCATTTTGTAGTCTATATTGTTTGCACTAATACTCGATAAAATGGCCTGTGCTATTTGTTCACCATTTTGAAGTTCCACAAACCGAATCAAAAAAAATTTCTCTAATTTTAGCATCTTGAACAAAACGAAGGCAGTCTGTTAATATTTCCTTGTTTTCATATCTATCAGTAACCTCATCTGCTATAAACAGAGGTTGAATTCTTCAAGTATGCGGTGTTCCTTATTACGGATGTAATGTCCAATAATGTTTATTATTTCATTTTGTGTTGTCTTGGATGTTGACATGACATTTCGTTTCCCTTGTTCAAGGTGTTCACTGAGTAATGGTTCATTCTGTGCCAAGAGTTGCAAAATTGCCCCTGTTACTTGTATAATCATCTCAATGTCCTCGCAAAGGTATGTTTTGTTTTCCAGAAAATATTATGCATTTTACAATTGATTTTAAGATACCGAAGTTCTTGTCATACATTTTAAAATTTAATTCAGATACTTTATATGGTAATGAGAGCTGAGGATTCTCAATACATTCGCAAAATAACATACTTCGCAACTATGCATACTTGTGATACTGCAGTTGTTCATGCTGTGCCAAATAACCATCTTTTCCCATTACATGTTTTAGGTTTTGCATTGGTTTCGTAAATAGAACAGATGCCTTTTTTCGTGAATTGGAAGGTGGAAACATTACACAATATCTGCAAAAACAGCCCTGCTGAGATGGGCTGTATGATAGACATTTAAATTGCTCAAGCCACGTATGCTGTAACTTAAGTGTAACCATCTTTTCACTTTTGGCACTCTTTATTGTCTGCGAAAAATATGGGAACTTTTTGTCAGGAGTAAAATCAGATAAATAAATTTGTCATGAGTTGATAAGGTTATGATCTTTCCACTAACTACTTCGCCAATATCATATGTCACAAAATCATTGATCCCCCTGCTGGCACTGTATTTTCAATGTCAACTGTATTGTGACATTAATGTGTAACTAATAACAATGTGTTTAGGATGCTAAATGCATCTCAAGTCATTACCTTGCTCTGTGTTGGAGGAACATAGAATCCAGTAAGACAGATGCTTGCAGAGGAACTATAACACTTCAAGAGACAGAAGACCTCAGTAAGGTAAAGATGCAATCAAACTGAATGGATATGAAAATATTCACACACAAGCTCAGATCACACACCGCTGTTTAAAATCAATGTTGTGAAAAATCCTATGCTGCTGATCCTATTCCATATGCAGTGTTTGTATCCATCACTATGATATTGTCCTTACTCTTCTTATTATTGCCCACCTCTTCATACACAGTGGCAGGATCATCATGTGAGGGCTTGTATGATGTCCTTCTCGAAATGTAGCAGAGGACAGAAGCCACCAATACTCCAAGAGAGAAGGCCACCATGAAAGTGACAGATACACCAACTGCTGTACCAATGGCTGAACATGAATCAGCTAGCAGCATAGATGGATCTGAAGTTGCGTACAGAATGTCATTATAGATGAACCTTTAAATTTTTTAACCTCCCGGAATACACAAGTACCTACAATAATAGGTGCATGTTGAGGTCCACACAACAATATGACTCCAGAGAGCCACCAGGTTTACGGGCATTGCTGTAACTATTTTTCTAACCACATGTAGAAGGACACTAACAGAAGGTCAAACATGCTTGTATTTCAATGTGTATATGCTGAAATAATAAATGTGATTTTATCCTACACAATTTGAAACAGTTTCCAAAAAATGGCATTTCAATATTAAGAAATTATGTCTTGGTCCTAAATGTGGATTCACAAACCTGAAACAAGGCTAGAACTCATCTCTGTTATATTTAAGTACCTAAAGGTACACGTAAGTGAACTGCTTTCTTGTGTTTGTTTTAGCAAAGTAGTATCCATTATCTATTTATAAATGTGCGGATAGTCTGTCTGTCTGTCTGTCTGTCTGTCTGTCTGTCTGTCTGTCTGTCTGTCTGTCTGTCTGTCTGTCTGTCTGTCTGTCTGTCTGTCTGTCTGTCTGTCTGTCTGTCTGTCTGTCTGTCTGTCTGTCTTTCTGTCTGTCTGTCTGTCTTTCTTCATTTTTTGAGAGTTTGGCTGGGCCATTTTCAACATTATTGGTCCCTTCTAGAGCTATTGGACACTAGAAGGGACCAATCAACTAGTGCTATTGGACACTAGAATTAACCAATCAACTAGTGCTATTGGACACTAGAAGGGACCAATCATGCAACTAGTGCTATTGGACACTAGAAGGAACCAATCAACTAGTGCTATTGGACACTAGAAGGGACTAATCAACTAGTGCTATTGGATGATAGATAGGACCAATCAACTAGTGCTAGTGGACACTAGAAGGGACCAATCAACTAGTGCTATTTGATACTAGAAGCCCGAACCAATCAACTAATGCTATTGGACACGAGAAGGGACCAATCAACTAGTGCTATTGGACACTAGATGGGACCAATCAACTAGTGGTATTGAACACTAGAAGGGACCAATCAACAAGTGCTATTGGACACAAGAAGGGACCAATATATCAGTGCTATTGGATACTAGAAGGGACCAATCAACTAGTGCTATTGGACACTAGAAGGGACCAATCAACTAGTGCTATTGAACACTATAAGGGACTAATCAACAAGTACTATTGGACACTAGAAGGGACTAATCAACTAGTGCTATTGGACACTAGAAGGGACCAATCAACTAGTGCTATTGGACACAAGAAGGGACCAGTCAACTAGTGCTATTGGACACTAGAAGGGACCAATCAACTAGTGCTATTGAACACTAGAAGGGACCAATCAACTAGTGCTATTGGACACAAGAAGGGACCAATATATCAGTGCTATTGGATACTAGAAGGGACTAATCAACTAGTACTATTGGACACTAGAAGGGACCAGTCATCTAGTGCTGTTGGACACAAGAAGGGACTAGTCAACTAGAGCAATTGGACACTAGAATTAACCAATAAACTAGTGCTATTGGACACTAGAAGGGACCAATCAACTAGTACTATTGGACACTAGAAGGGACCAATCAACTAGTGCTATTGAACACTAGAAGGGACCAATCAACTAGTGCTATTGGACACAAGAAGGGACCAGTCAACTAGTGCTATTGGACACTAGAAGGAACCAATCAACTAGTACTATTGGACACTAGAAGGGACCAATCAACTAGTGCTATTGAACACTAGAAGGGACCAATCAACTAGCGCTATTGGACACAAGAAGGGACCAATATATCAGTGCTATTGGATACTAGATGGGACCAATCAACTAGTGCTATTGGACATTAGAAGGGACCAATCAACTAGTGCTATTGGACACTAGAAGGGACCAATCAACTAGTGCTATTGGACACTAGAAGGGACCAATCAACTAGTGCTATTGGACACTAGAAGGGACCAGTCAACTAATGCTATTGGACACTAGAAGGGACCAATCAACTAGTGCTATTGGACATTAGAAGGGACCAATCATCTAGTGCTATTGGACACAAGAAGGGACCAGTCAACTAGTGCTATTGGACACTAGAAGGAACCAGTCAACTAGTGCTATTGGACACTAGAGGGGACCAATCAACTAGTGCTATTGGACATTAGAAGGGACCAATCATCTAGTGCTATTGGACACAAGAAGGGACCAGTCAACTAGTGCTATTGGACACTAGAGGGGACCAATCAACTAGTGCTATTGGACACTAGAAGGGACCAATCAACTAGTGCTATTGGACACTAGAGGGGACCAATCAACTAGTGCTATTGGACACAAGAAGGAACCAATCAACTAGTGCCATAAGAGACTAGAAGGGACCAATCAACTAGTGCTATTGGACACAAGAAGGGACCAGTCAACTAGTGCTATTGGACACTAGAAGGAACCAATCAACTAGTGTTATTGGACGATAGAAGGGACCAATCAACTAGTGCTATTGGATACAGTCAACTAGAACTATTGGACACTAGAAGGAACCAGTCAACTAGAACTATTGGACACAAGAAGGAACCAATCAACTAGTGCTATTGGACACAAGAAGGGACCAATCAACTAGTACTATTGGACACTAGAAGGGACTAATCAACTAGTGCTATTGGACGATAGAAGGGACCAATCAACTAGTGCTATTGGATACTCGAAGGGACCAGTCAACTAGAACTATTGGACACTAGAAGGAACCAGTCAACTAGAACTATTGGACACAAGAAGGAACCAGTCAACTAGGGCTATTGGACACTAGAAGGGACCAATCAACTAGTGCTATTGGACACTAGAAGGGACCAATCAACTAGTGCTGTTGGACACTAGAAGGGACCAATCAACTAGTGCTAGTGAACACTAGAAGGGACCAATGAACTAGTGCTATTGGACACTAGAAGGGACCAATCAACTAGTGCTATTGGACACTAGAAGGGACCAATGAACTAGTGCTATTGGACACTAGAAGGGACCAATCAACTAGTGGTATTGGACGATAGAAGGGACCAATCAACTAGTGGTATTGGACGATAGAAGGGACCAATCAACTAGTGGTATTGGACGATAGAAGGGACCAATCAACTAGTGCCATTGGACACAAGAAGGGACCAGTCAACTAGAACTATTGGACACTAGAAGGAACCAATCAACTAGTGCTATTGGACACAAGAAGGGACCAATCAACTAGTGCTGTTGGACACTAGAAGGGACCAACAAGTAGTGCTATTGGACACTAGAAGGGACCAATCAACTAGTGCTATTGGACACTAGAAGGGACCAATCAACTAGTGCTAGTGAACACTAGAAGGGACCAATCAACTAGTGCTATTGGACACTAGAAGGGACCAATCAACTAGTGCTGTTGGACACTAGAAGGGACCAATCAACTAGTGCTAGTGAACACTAGAAGGGACCAATCAACTAGTGCTATTGGACACTAGAAGGGACCAATCAACTAGTGCTATTGGACACTAGAAGGGACTAATCAACTAGTGGTATTGGACACTAGAAGGAACCAGTCAACTAGTGCTATTGGACACAAGAAGGGACTAATCAACTAGTGCTATTGGACACTAGAAGGGACCAATCAACTAGTGCTATTGGACACTAGAAGGGACCAATCAACTAGTGGTATTGGACGATAGAAGGGACCAATCAACTAGTGGTATTGGACGATAGAAGGGACCAATCAACTAGTGGTATTGGACGATAGAAGGGACCAATCAATTAGTGCTATTGGACACTAGAAGGGACCAATCAACTAGTGGTATTGGACGATAGAAGGGACCAATCAACTAGTGCTATTGGATACTAGAAGGGACTAGTCATCTAGTGCTATTGGACACAAGAAGGGACCAGTCAACTAGAACTATTGGACACTAGAAGGAACCAGTCAACTAGTGCTATTGGACACTAGAAGGAACCAATCAACTAGTGTTATTGGACGATAGAAGGGACCAATCAACTAGTGCTATTGGATACAGTCGACTAGAACTATTGGACACTAGAAGGAACCAGTCAACTAGAACTATTGGACACAAGAAGGAACCAATCAACTAGTGCTATTGGACACAAGAAGGGACCAATCAACTAGTACTATTGGACACTAGAAGGGACTAATCAACTAGTGCTATTGGACGATAGAAGGGACCAATCAACTAGTGCTATTGGATACTCGAAGGGACCAGTCAACTAGAACTATTGGACACTAGAAGGAACCAGTCAACTAGAACTATTGGACACAAGAAGGAACCAGTCAACTAGTGCTATTGGACACTAGAAGGGACCAATCAACTAGTGCTATTGGACACTAGAAGGGACCAATCAACTAGTGCTGTTGGACACTAGAAGGGACCAATCAACTAGTGCTAGTGAACACTAGAAGGGACCAATGAACTAGTGCTATTGGACACTAGAAGGGACCAATCAACTAGTGCTATTGGACACTAGAAGGGACCAATGAACTAGTGCTATTGGACACTAGAAGGGACCAATCAACTAGTGGTATTGGACGATAGAAGGGACCAATCAACTAGTGGTATTGGACGATAGAAGGGACCAATCAACTAGTGGTATTGGACGATAGAAGGGACCAATCAACTAGTGCCATTGGACACAAGAAGGGACCAGTCAACTAGAACTATTGGACACTAGAAGGAACCAATCAACTAGTGCTATTGGACACAAGAAGGGACCAATCAACTAGTGCTGTTGGACACTAGAAGGGACCAACAAGTAGTGCTATTGGACACTAGAAGGGACCAATCAACTAGTGCTATTGGACACTAGAAGGGACCAATCAACTAGTGCTAGTGAACACTAGAAGGGACCAATCAACTAGTGCTATTGGACACTAGAAGGGACCAATCAACTAGTGCTGTTGGACACTAGAAGGGACCAATCAACTAGTGCTAGTGAACACTAGAAGGGACCAATGAACTAGTGCTATTGGACACTAGAAGGGACCAATCAACTAGTGCTATTGGACACTAGAAGGGACCAATGAACTAGTGCTATTGGACACTAGAAGGGACCAATCAACTAGTGGTATTGGACGATAGAAGGGACCAATCAACTAGTGGTATTGGACGATAGAAGGGACCAATCAACTAGTGGTATTGGACGATAGAAGGGACCAATCAACTAGTGCCATTGGACACAAGAAGGGACCAGTCAACTAGAACTATTGGACACTAGAAGGAACCAATCAACTAGTGCTATTGGACACAAGAAGGGACCAATCAACTAGTGCTGTTGGACACTAGAAGGGACCAACAAGTAGTGCTATTGGACACTAGAAGGGACCAATCAACTAGTGCTATTGGACACTAGAAGGGACCAATCAACTAGTGCTAGTGAACACTAGAAGGGACCAATCAACTAGTGCTATTGGACACTAGAAGGGACCAATCAACTAGTGCTGTTGGACACTAGAAGGGACCAATCAACTAGTGCTAGTGAACACTAGAAGGGACCAATCAACTAGTGCTATTGGACACTAGAAGGGACTAATCAACTAGTGGTATTGGACACTAGAAGGAACCAGTCAACTAGTGCTATTGGACACAAGAAGGGACTAATCAACTAGTGCTATTGGACACTTGAAGGGACCAATCAACTAGTGCTATTGGACACTAGAAGGGACCAATCAACTAGTGGTATTGGACGATAGAAGGGACCAATCAACTAGTGGTATTGGACGATAGAAGGGACCAATCAACTAGTGGTATTGGACGATAGAAGGGACCAATCAATTAGTGCTATTGGACACTAGAAGGGACCAATCAACTAGTGGTATTGGACGATAGAAGGGACCAATCAACTAGTGCTATTGGATACTAGAAGGGACTAGTCATCTAGTGCTATTGGACACAAGAAGGGACCAGTCAACTAGAACTATTGGACACTAGAAGGAACCAGTCAACTAGTGCTATTGGACACAAGAAGGGACCAATCAACTAGTGCTATTGGACACTAGAAGGGACCAACAAGTAGTGCTATTGGACACTAGAAGGGACCAATCATCTAGTGCTATTGGACACTAGAAGGGACCAATCAACTAGTGCTATTGGACACAAGAAGGGACCAGTCAACTAGTGCTATTGGACACTAGAAGGGACCAATCAACTAGTGCTATTGGACATTAGAAGGGACCAATCAACTAGTACTATTGGACGTAAAAAGGGGCCAATCAACTAGTACTATTGGACATTAGAAGGGACCAATCAACTAGTACTATTGGACACAAGAAGGGGCCAATAAACTATTGGTTACACAGCCCAGGGCTCGAAATAGCGGTATGACACACTGGTAATTTCCAGACAATGTCCGAGCAAAATTAATATTAATGTCCGTACAATATGGCGAATGCTGTAAGTGACAGTGACATGCAGTTCCCCCACCAGCCAAGAAGCGTGCCGTTTACAGGAAAACAGTAGAGAAATGGATAAAATTAAACGATTGATCGCTCTACACAACTGTCTGGCTAAAATTTTATGGCGATAGACATGACTATCTCCTTGGTATGCGTAACTACCATCCTGCGTTCAAGTAATGGACAAGTAATGCCAGAGCCTCTTCTTTTAAAAACCATGCGGTGACAGACATGCACAAGCGTGCAATGGCATTTTTTCGGAATTGCACAAGGAACTTTATGCAATTGTAACATCTCTACTCCGTTCTTCGATGTATCTTGCGTAAGTTTGACATCACCTATACTGTTGCTAAGGAGATGCTGGCCTTTACCAAGATGGATGCCATTTGTGAGCTGAAGGAAAGGCATAGTGCTAATCTGGGCCAAGCTAGGATATAAGAATAATCATAGCTGTGCTACTTTTCTGGAGTTCATTGTTCAGGACCTGCAAGAGCAATTGATGAAAGCTCTCTCAGACTCCAAGTTCTTCAGCCTTCAGGCAGATGGGAGCACTGATGCTGGCAACATTGAAGAGGAGCTATTTTTTGTTCTGCACTTTGATCGCTACTTCAAGGATGGAAAGATGTGTCAGTGATTCGTTCTTCACAGTGAGGCATCTTAGTAGTGGAACTGGCCAAGGTCTGTTTGGATGTATGGAGAAAGCAGCAGAGTATGTTGGAGCACCTGATTGGAAGACAAAGCTCATAGGGCTATCTGCTGAAGTGGAGAGGTTCGAAGTTCCTGATAGGGTTTGCTTATTTCTGTGACCTTTTAAAGCCAATAGCTATATTATCCAAGGCTCTTCAAGATGATGAACTATGTCTTGTACAAGCAATGGAATGTATGTTGAAAGCTAAAGAGTCACTTGATAAGATTAAAGTGGCTTCATTTGAGGAATTACCAACAGAACTTTTTAAAAAGTGCTCGGAAGAGTTAGATAGGATGATGTGGACACCGCTACTGTTTCTTACCAATTAGCAGAGCTAAAAAGATATGATCAAGCAATAGAGTTTGTGGAGTTTGTGAAGTCCAATAGTATTACATGGGTTGAAGCCATTGAGGCCTGCCTATTGAATTAGTTGAAGTCTCAAGCCCCTGAATTGGAATTGCTTACACATGCAATCACAATTCTTTCAACCCACGGTTGGAAACGTTATGATGATTAAACATTTGATCACACAGCTCTTGATAGTATTTGTCAGCGGTTTAGTGTTCCACTGGATAAATCAAATGTTGATCGGTCTCTGTCAGAGAAAAGTGGGATGTCATTGTTGACTATGCTACAAGCTTCAACCACTATTGGAGATTTTAGTTACAGATTAGTGGATTCATGTGTAGAGAACAGAATGCAATGCTTGGTAATAAAACATGTGGATGTGGATTGGACTGTTCTATTTAATGACCGTCTGCAATAAATCACCCCGGACAGTTAATAAATTCCCCCTGGATATTACGAACATCAATGCTAACAACTGTTAATCCTCTCCCTCCCCTCTCCTCCTTCCCTCCTCCCTCCCTCCTCCTCCCTCCCTCCTCCTCCCTCCCTCCTCTTTCCCTCCTTCCTCCTTCCCTCCTCCTCCTCCCTGCCCCTCCCTCCCTTCTCCTCCTCCCTCCGTTCTCCCTCCCTCCTCCCCTCCTCTTCCCTCTTCCCTCCTCCCTCCCTCCTCCCCTCCTCCTTCCCTCTTCCCTCCTCCCTCCTCCTTCCCTCCTCCCTCCCTCCTCTTTCCATCCTCCCCCTTCTCCTTCCCTCCTCCCTCCCTCCCTCCTCTTGCCTTCCTTCCTCTCCTCCATCCCTCCCCTTCCCATTTTTTCCACTTTACAAATCAATACACTATGAATGTTAGCCCATAGAACAGATGATGGTGTGGCATGATGATGGTGTGGAGGGAGGGAGGGAGGAGGAGGGAGGGAAGGAAGAGGGAGGGAGGAGGGAAGGTGGAGGGAGGGAGGAGTGACAGGTGAGGAAAGGAGGGGAGGAGGAGGGATAGAGAAGGGAAGGAGGAGGGAGGGAGGAGGGAAAGAGAGAGAGGGAGGAGGGAACGGGAGAGGGGAAATACAACATTCAGCCGTATGCAGGCACAATAGCACAATTCAGGTACAATTCAGGCTTGTATTTATAGTTCCATTATTTTGGCTAATGGAAGAGTGCTGTTGCCATGGTTTGCATGTTTACCTTTGGCACACAGGTGTAGGGGATGGGAGTGGTTACTTATACCAGGTTCACACTATCACAGTAGAACAGTTTTGGAACCATTCTACTGCAATAATTGTATGTTCTGTTCTATCGCGATAGTTTGAATGAGGTATACACGTGTAGCACACACTAAACATAAATATCTTAGGGCATAGGTTGGAACGAAGGGATTATCTAAGGTGACGAACAGACCTTCTGATGTTATTAACAGATCAACTGACCTACTCCACCTCGATGGAGTCAGCCGCAACAAATCATTCTACCAGGGGATCGCACGTCTGCACAATGAGTATGCTTATACCAAGACATGGGAGCAGTGCTGGGGTAAAATTAAAATCTATTTCCATGTCTATTCCTTAGGTGTGTTATACATAGTTCCATGAACGCAAACCAGCCAAGCTGTACAGCTGATTCCATTTTGACATGTGTGTAGAGCACTCCCAAACCAACTTGAACTGGTTCGCTATGAATATTAACTTCCTAGTGCGGACTCGACCTAAAGCTAAACAGAGCCGGATCGATCCAGATCAATGCAGTTTGAGGTGTCTAGTGCGAAAGCGGCTTAACAGATCATAAGAAATATTAAGAGGATTGATATCATAAGGAGTAGAAGAGATGTTGGAATATGGTGGAAGGTGGGGTAGGGTGATGGGGATGGAATGCGAGGGTGGGGTGGGGGTACGAGATGGACACTGAAAATCAGAATGTTCAGTTAGTACCTTGTAAAGTCATTCAGACTACCTGTTCCCCTCAATCCCTCATACAAAACTACATGGAGTAATTCGCAAGCTAAACCCATCATATGATCATTCAAATGAGCAATGTGAACACTTCTCACAATACTTATTAAAGCATCAACTGGCAGTTAGACAGCTGAAGAGACATGGATGATGTTCCCAATAACTCAGGTGGAGATCCACTGCAGGTGCACAACTATACACCCACTAACACTTACCACAGCTGCAGGTACTGGTGTTGAGGAGATAACCAGTAGGGCATGTAAGGATGCAAGTGGAGCAAAGTGTTCCTGAGTACCCACGTGGACAGGTGCATGTATTCCCACTACAAGTGCCTCCATTTTGACACTGACATGCTGATGGAATAGAGGTTGAATGGTAACCATGGCAGTATAAGATGACCTTTGCATCCTGTACCTGCACAGCTGCAGTTATTAAGGTAATAACCAGTTGGACAGCTGGTGGGACATGATGGAGTCTCACACAGCGTTCCCGTGTACCCAGGTGGACAGGTGCACACTGATCCACTGCAGGTGCCACCATTTTGACATTGACATGCTACATGAAAAATGGCAATAATTTGCAAACCTCAAAATGCTCACCATAAAATCAGTGTTTCTTGTAACAAGATGACACTTACCACAGCTGCAGGTACTGATGTTGAGGAGATAACCAGTAGGGCATGTAAGGATGCAAGTGGAGCAAAGTTTTCCTGAGTACCCAGGTGGACAGGTGCATGTGTTCCCACTACAAGTGCCTCCATTTTGACACTGGTAACCATGACAGTATAAGATGACCTTTGCATCCTATAGCTTACCTGTACAACTGGTTCCTCCATACACCACACTACCAGTACAGTCACATGCACAGGCACTACTTCTAAGAACACCACCATTCTGACAGCTCAGAGAACATCGGACTGGAGGGCAATGCAATGGAGTAAGAAGTGACCGCTACATATGGAGAGGGATTTTGGAGTCACTCCTGTTCTTACCACACGTTCTGCTTGCATCAGGATATGATGATGGTGAACATGCATCAGTACATGTGATGCCATCAGACAGGTAGTAATTGCAACAAGCTGTGCTAAAGTAAAAAGTAGGGTAAGTGGTATCTGTTATATAGCACAGTGGTTGAGAACATCCAGTGCAGCCTGAAGAAAAAGATGCAAACGTATATATGTGTGCATGGTCCCCCATTATTGTAACCAACTATTGCAATGGTTGACCGCATCAGCGCTCCGAGGTGGAGAACTGAAGGCAGGATTCAGGCAGTAGCCACAGTCTGTTCTATTATTGGCATTGACTGCGGCAGAGGTAGATGTCAGAGTTGTTCTGTCGCTCACGGTAAGCTCCAAGAAGGTTGACGTGGCACTCCACGCGGAGTTGACACACTCGAACTCGAACTGGCCGTACACCGGTCCTGCGCCATTATTGGTGTAGTACGCCACTATAGAGACGAAGCGATACTGGTTGCGTATGCCAGAGCTCGACGCACACACGACGCGGTCCTTGAACCCCTCGGGTGCCGTCTGAAGCACAATGGTGGGAGGCAATGAGCTCTGTCCAAATGCTGCTAAATTTGCGGATATCAGATTTTCCACTTGTGTGCCATTGGGAGGACTATTGCATCCCGCCTTCTGGGCAATTGTTAGCGATGTAAGATAACCCAGAGCCAATAACACTCTCTCCACCTTCATCGCTGGTACAGGGGCGGCTCGGACTTTCACACCTCAGAACAGTGTATTATTTTAGGTGATTGCAAAAGTAAATGTGACAAGTAAATAAAAACATTCTCTAACGAGAGAGTTGTTGGTATATAGGATTGACCGATAGTGGTGTAAAAAGCACGGAAACAAGAGTGACAGAAATTTTACTGGAAAATTGAAATAGGCCTATATTTAGCCCATTACCGCGCTGTTATTCTGTGAGTGTGCTAAATATAGGCCTATTTCAATTTTCCAGTAAAATTTCTGTCACTCTTGTATTGTTTCCGTGCTTTTTACACCACCATCGGTCAATCCTATATACCAACAACTCTCTCGTTAGAGAATGTTTTTATTTACTTGTTTCATAAGTTTTTTTCGCCCTGTCAGCAGTGTCGCAGTCAAGAATCAATATTATTTTTATAAGAATTAGTTGAATGTATGATGATGTGTCCACACCCACGCCCTCTTTTTCGGGGACGTCCTCCTCCCCGGCCTCCTCGCCACGCTTGTTCTGGCCAGGCAGGCCAGGGTACCGGTGGCAGTGGCCATGCAAGCCAGAAGGGGAGCACTGGTGGTGGTGGTGGTGGGGGGAGGGGGGGGGGGGGCAGCACTGGTGGTGGTGGCGGGGGCAGCACTGGTGGTGGTGGCAGCACTGGTGGTGGTGGCAGCACTGGTGGTGGTGGCGGGGGCAGCGCTGCTTCAGGAGGTGGCGGGGTGAAGGGGAGAGGAGTCGGAGGATGAATGTAGTCATCCTCTCCCTCCTCCGACCCCTCGGTGAAAAAACCTCTGAGGGCTTCAGCTGCCATCTACATGTACGTGACAGAGAGTATGATTAAATTTTTACCTCTTTCTTTTTCAAGCAAAGTGCAAAGCCTAGAATCAACATAGTATTAAATTTTTACCTCTTTTTGCAAAGTGCACTATTCAGCTGGTGAGTGACTTTTATACCTTGCAAAGCCTTAACACGTGTGTAGACTGCAGTGCTAAAAATCTATTGGTCCAATTCCATCATATAAATGACAGGGAGGGAAGGGGTGTATGTGTGTCAGTTGTGCTAAAAATCTATTGGTCGAATTTGATCCAGTAAAAATGCTCCCATCTAAACATGGAGGTGTAGCCTATGTGTGGGAACTCATGAAGTGAACTACATGGCTCAGTGTAGATCGATAAGTAAGGAAGCCTTATCAGATTAAAACAATAGACACTACTGTACACACAGTTAAGTCACCATACATGCTTTACATGTGAAGTGAATGGTTTTGTGCAGATCCGCGCTGTACAAAGTCGGGCGGGCCCTACTACCGCTTTTGGTCAGGTAGCAGGGCGACAAGCCCGACCAAACGCGGTAGTAGGGCCGCCCGACTAAGCTGTACAAATGTTGCATGCACAGCTTTTTAATGTTAATTCATCGTGCCATAACATACCTTTGGGTGGTAGTGGTAGTTCTGTGACCCCTGCGGTACCGCGTCCTCTCAGAAGCACATTTAGCCAATCGGACAGCGCTAGCGGGGTCATTCCAATACCGACTCCTTTTAGATGCTTTAATGGCAGCTGAATTGCCCTCGTATTTCTGCCTGTTAGCAGCGCGGTTTCCCTCTAGGTCCTCTTCATATCGCCGCCTTTTAGCAGCACGGTTCTCCTCGAGTTAGTTAGTGCGTTGTAGTTGTCAGAGGCCATTTTCTTTTCGGGATTCGGCCTTGTAGCTGCTGCGAACAGAGGCCTCCTTTTCGGGATCGGCCTTGTAGCTGTCACTAACAGAGGCCTACTTTTTTTCGGGATTGGCCTTGTAGAGAGCTCGGTCTTTAGCTTTGTTCTCGTCTTGCTTTTGGAGGTATTCCGCTCGTTGCTATGATCTCTTCTTTTGATTACACGAAGGCATTTTTAGAATATTAAAACAACTTCACTAGCCAAAGTAACAACTACACAACCAAAAAAAAATACAACCTGGTGCAGGATGTGCCGTCCAACGGGCGTGTATCGGATGGTAGACAATGCATGACAATCCGATACAGACCCGTTGGGCATTACACTTCCGTACCAAGTTTTCATTTTTGGTTGTGTAAACTGCGATAGGAACATCAATAAATTTAGTGCAGGTTAGAGTGCCTAAAATTATTTTTAAAAATCTATTATATATCATTATTAAATAGAACTTGATATATATGTGTCTATATGACATGTAAGGATAACGTGCCGGTAAATTTCGAAGCGATTGGTACTATTGCCGCTCTTCAAAACCGTTCGTAGCTCGAGTTATACCTTCCTAAGAATAAGAAGACGACGATGGAGAATTATTTTAGGACTGGGCACGAGAAACAGGAAATTGTTTGTTTCTCTATAACCACACCGTTTTATGACACAGAACCAACGTAGAACTGTAGATCGTTGTGCTCTCATTCCATCGCGATAAAGAGATAAACGATCCGTTTCTCCGTTGTCCCTGCAGACGCTAGTGAAGTTTTATTAATGACATTCATCAACCTTCAACCAATCCTATATTGAACCTGCTGCCGCAGGTTCAGATTAGGCATTGCGGGATGGGAAGAGATTACTAGTAAGATAGCGTCTACATTGCATAACATAGCGCAATGTCACATGCCATTTGTTCCAGGTACTAAACAAAAAAATAAAAAACGTCAAAGTTTATTAGAACCAAAAAGCCAGGCTGCGCGGAATGCAGTGCCGGCTATATAGACAAAATGGGCCTTAACCTCCCACTGTTAACGCCATACACTTCCTATTTTCAACACTTCATACTATACCATTTCTCTGTGGTAAAATAGATTTTGGAGTTTTGCATTAGCTTCTTGCCAGTGTTGCAATGTCCGATACCCCTTGGGGTTCAAACCCACAATATCTTCCTGCAGGAAAATTCAATTCACTTCAAATTGTGTTTATACGTTGAGGGATCTTGTACCTATTGATCTGCCCTGTTCGTTAATTTTTATTTATCCATTACGGAGATACAGCTGTGCAAATTAAGTACTTAATTTGCACAGCTGTATCTTCGTTCCGAAGATATTCACATTCACGTAAAGGGCTTGATTTCGCGAGGTTTTGTACTTGAAGCCCGCGAAACCTTGCTCTAAGTTGATTGTGAATATCTTCGGAACGATGCATCGCAAACTAAACCATCTTTGGACTTATACCCAGTGATGGATCCAGGATTTATAGAAAGGAAGGGTTGTAAATGACTAATGAATACAAGGTGGTGCCCCCTAGCTGTAAGTGAGGGTGTGGGGGAGGGGCACCTCCCACACAGCAAGGGAGTGTGAGGTAGTGCTGTAAACACCTTCATTAGGGTCAAGCCCCTGAAGCCAATGCATTTTGTGTACATTAAACTAAATGCATTCAACCTTATTCATTGTGGGCCTGAAGGGCGAGGAGGGGGGTTGCAACTCTCCAATGCCTCCCCTCTCCTTGGATGCATGCATCCTAATTGTATACCTGTTTTAGGCAAATAATGACAACTATGATGTACCTTGCATCTGACTGGAGTTACCATGTAAACTTGCAATTAGATGCTACGGCTTCTAATTTGGATAATAAATGCTTGCACATAAGAACTTGAATTATTGTCACAAAAATACCACCACCATTATAACATCGGTAGACATGCATGGACCATCAAAGATTGCAATCCGGCAAGGCCAGAGTGTGCCAATAAGTTTTCTGCAGGGCAGGGTTATTCAAGTTTGAGATCTCATTTAGTTTATGAACATTATATTTCCCACAGTTTCGATGCTACTTCCTTATCAGGTACAGGACTTCCTACCTAACCTGTGATCTCATCAAGAAAAATGTGATGCTCCATGACATTGAGAACAAGTCTCTACTTCAGGAAAATCACTTGTACCTGCTAAACCCACAACCAGATGGAAGTTTCAAGATTGCAGCTGTAAATGGCATGGTGCTGCAGTGTCATAAAGACAATAGATTGTTTTCACAGGAAGACACCTCTGAATGTGATGGCTACCAATTCTGGAGGAGGGAAAGGAACTTCATAGTATCTAAGAAGAGCCATGGCTGTCTTGGTGCTGATTGTCACAATGATACACTACTTTCCGTTCATTATGATGGTGCTGATGATGCTCAGAAATACATAGATGAATGTGCAGTGGAAAAAGTTGTAAGATTTTTTCCCTGTATTAATTTATGTATTCCTATACCAAATATCACCCAAGACCTAACCTAGTTAACCACAGTCCCCAACTCTCACCCTATGAATCTTTACAAGAATATGGACATTTTAACAAGATTCTTTTCTTACATGTGCAGTTAATAAATGTATCCCAGATCTTGCATCGTGCAACTGGCTTTCTTGTGACCACCAAATGCATCAGCGTCGAAGAAACTGAAGAAGGGTCTGAAGTCTTTCTGTGTCCTTTTGATGATCTCACCACTCACAGCCATGACTGGATGCTAGACTACAGGATAGATGGAGTATTTCTGATTGTTTCAATGTCTAGAAACTGCCTTGTGATAACATGTGATAATGCTACTCAGAATTGTAGCTCATTAGAGAATACAAAACTTGTTATGAGGAAGTTTACTGGTGAGGACAACCAGCTATGGAAATGTGATGAAGGATATATAGAATCTGTTAAGTTTGAAGGATATGTTATTAGTCCAAGTGACCAAAACAAATTGGTACTGAGCATCAAAGAAGCAGATAATGAAATGCAGTTACTCCAGCTTAAGGTATGTGACCTAACTGTACAATTCCTTAATTGGTTCTTGGGTTCATCAGCCCTTCATTTACATCAATGATTTATATGTAATCCAAAACGTTTATTGAAATAGAAATACATATTACATCTAATTACGTATACATGATTGAATGTGTTTTTTTTGTTATTGTTTCAGTCCATGGTGCCAGTCTACATCAGAAGTGTACATAACAGTGCAGTGTTGGAACTTGCACCAGATGGAACAAGTGTGGAATTTAATCCTCTTGATAAGGCAATGTCTGAATACCAACAGTGGTATATTAACTACCTGAGCGGCCTCAAGGCTGGAGGATTTATGATAATATCCATAAAGAATGGAATGGCACTACAAGCGGATGGTTCAAAAGTGAAGCCTGTGAAGCCAGATGTTCGTGAAATACTCCAACATTGGAATAGAAATGAACTGCGCATAGTATTGCGTGCAAAACATCCTTACGAAATGCTAACTGTTGTGGACAATACCAACGATGCGTGTGTCTTTACTATTTCAACAATTCCTACGGAACAGCAAACTTTCTTTGAACTACTGCATATTGCAGCCGACTCTGCATATCTTTGAGGGACGCATGCTCATTATAAAGGTATACTTGCAACCAAGCTTGAACTACAATGTATCAAATGTGTGGTTTCAGTGATGAATGTAATAACAGCGATTATGCGTGTATGCACGACCATAGTGTATGTTATACGACTGAACTAGCCATGGTCTATGTTGTGTCACGTATTTAATTGGTATGCTGAGACGGATAGCGGATTTCAGTAACGATATTGATATTAATTGCATGCATGTCGTTACACGTGGCGTCGTGTCGGTGTTATTAATCCTGTGCAGGAGCTCTGCTGTCATCATGCGCAGTACTCCTCAATATGTACTTATATTACCAGCTTCGAACTGGAGGCACCACATGCATGTGCCATGTGGGATTTTCCTGAGATAGGTAGGTTTATGGAACAGTTCCGAGAAAATGACACCCGGCATATATAATTATATGGGATCGAGGCAGCGAAAGGGGTATTGTTTTAAGTTTTAAAATCATGTCATATTCTAAGAGACACCTATGTCCTCTTTCTTACCGCACAGAAAATTATTCTGTCCATCATGGAGCTACAGTGGCCTGAATTTTTAATTACGCGTACCGGTATACGTTAATTGCACGCGACAATTTTGCATGATGCTCCTTCCCGGCAATATGCGCTAGGTCCCTTTACGCTGCCTCGACCCCATAGAATAATGATTCAGGTTTGAATCGCCATAACTTCAGAACATAGAGGAGGTCCTTTAGTTTTGATTTATTGTGTTCGTTAATTTTTACCTTATCCATTACAAAGATATGTCTGTGCTAAGTGCGCGCACATTCGCGCCAATTCAATAGGCACCCGCTACCCATACATACATTGAATGGACGCGTTTTGCCCAAATCATTGGCGCGAAACGAGCGGGAAAATGTGCACACACTTAGCACAGCTATCTTCGTACGGATAAGGTATAAATTACAAACCAATAGCTAAAGAACCCCTCTACCTTTAAACCGAATATGAAACGACTTGATTACTCCTACCGAGGTGGGTTTGAACCACGTGGGGTGTCGGGTTGGCACAAGTAAAGCTAGTGCTAGACACCAAAATCTATACCTTCGTAAAGAAGTGGTGTTGTATAAAGTGATGAAAATAGAAAGCCAGTAGCGTGTACCGTTCGGAAGTTATAATGTTTCAAACGTTAAGGTGATAGGGTACCCTCCTGGAATTTGAAAAAAAAATCATACTAGCTTGTAGCCTGTGAGCATCTTAGAGGACCGTATCATTTTGACAGTTATTAGATGAGCAGTAAAAATAGTACAAATATTCTAAGAACAAAACTTTATAATTGGTTTGTTGAAAACTGTAGTGCTTAAAAATCACCAAATTTGGAGGATAAATATGAAATAATATCTTCTTTCGTTTGGTGCATTCGTTTCGAAACGGAGCAGTAGGTTTGTGCCAAAGCTTATACTAACCATCGTTTCAGGGTGAACTAATTAGGCTACTCATGGATTACTCATGCTGGGCATTCCAGAACAGCTACTTTATCGTGATTACACGTTCTTCATTACTTAATTGTCCTTTTGGTGCATCGATAACGTTACTACCCTTTTCCACAAATGTACAGCAATTTTTTACAAAGTTACGCATCCCTGGACGCCATATTTGTACCTTGAAATTGAAATGTTATTAATAGATAGATTTTCGGTTTTCGGCTATTTAGAAAAAAGTAACTTATTTTGAAAACAAGGACAAGATATTTTCCAACACGTACGCTCTTCTTGGTGCTTAGCTCCTATCGTAATAATATGCTCAGCACTTGATCATAAGGTCTGTTGTCCTGAATGTGCAGGAAAAAGAGTTTTTACCGTTCGTATTTCAAGGTGCTCGTAAAACAAGCGGTGCTAGTGTTTCTGCGCGTTATTGAAATGCTATCAAGGTGGCATAGCTTAAAGAATAAGGTGGATTCTCTCCGAATTATATACGGTACTTGAACAGAACTACCAATTGTTGATGACGTATTTTAATAATTCAGACCCCAAAATACATGGCGGACTCAAACTGCGCATGCGTGCGCGAATTACAAGATGGCGGATGCCAAAGTTTAAGGCATTGCGCTCGGTTAAATACGTTACTTATCCAAATGATATCAAGGTGGCATATCTTAAACAATAAGGTGGATCTTACCAACTTTTTTTCCAAAAAAACCACGTTATGGGTACTACTACCTTAATTTATAACTTCATAATAATTTTATGCTATGTATCAAGTGCTTTTTGTCTTGAGGAACAAGATGCTTGTTGCATTTGTCTTGCGGTCGTTTTCTTTCTGGCACACGCCAAAAGAAATGCATAAACAGAACTATTTCGTTTGTTTGTCGGTTAATGTACCCACCTCCAGGTGTTTTCCAGCTTCTTTCTCGTGCACACACTGACCACGCTGACCCCTGCATGGCGTTACAATCGCCTTAATTTTTAACTATGTAGTACATTGCATAAGGGCGTCAACTTCCGGCTTCCTAAATACAATAATATTATATGGCTTTAGATTCCCTTTCCCAGAAACCCCATATACTCATGTCTGTTAAGTCACTGATTATCAGGTCGTAAACAAACTAGATCATGTACACCAAGCAGGTGTTTATGTCTGGAACATCCAACAAGTATGGGCATTATTATGTGACAACATGCTAATCCGGTTAGGTCGATATGCTAGCTGGATTGAACGAGAAATCCCCAGGGGACAGTGTGCGCTGCTTTATCTGGCGTACACATATAGTGCAGTAACTACACTTAGGCGCATGGCATGTATACAAGAACGTAAACATCGTAATCACACATACACACACACACACACACACACACACACACACACAAACACACACACACACACACACACAAACACACACACACAAACACACACACACACACACACACACACATACACACAAATTAATAAAATACAAATAACATGGTGTGTTTGTTTGTTTGTGAATGGGATGCATGGCATATTTTTAATCCGTCTTTGCTGATTGAGCTAGAGTTGTAAACTAAAATTTTACACTAGGTACCCGGCTTTACTGAATCAGATATATTGCGCATGAAGAACTATATGTTCATACGTTGGATGATTTTACACCCAGTAACCATGCCGTTTGCTATGTGCAGTGAATGGCGCGCAACATAGGATACAAGTGCATGCTGGCATGCATGATGGTTTTGTACCTAGACTCATGCAGTCACCCTTTTATAAATTAAGACGCCGCTTAGCTAGCCGTCTGTATAAACATATATTGTTACATTGAATTGGGTATTGCATTCTGTTCTTTAAAAGCGCAGTCTTATATGACTCGGAACAAAGCAACAAATGTTCTTCTTTGTGATACATCGTTCAATCGCGACGAAGAGATAAGTGATCCGACTTTCGGCTGTCCCATGTATCCCATTTTTAATTAATGGCTTCATCATATCGTACATTCCTTATATGCAGAGGGTAAATATTCCCTTAGTTCATGAACTTTGTTTTTTGTTCTTTCATTTATACATCTATATATAGCACTATATAGCTATAGGTGAGCTGTTATCATGCGTGATATGTATACCGCTTGATGTATTGTATTCATTTTTTTAATTAGATGGTGTAACCATATAATCGTAATAATTATAATATATAATGGGATTGAAGCATGCATATTTTTCAAGTTTTCTACTGATATTCTAAGAGACACCTATGTCCTCTACAACTGTTTTTCTTACGTGCTGGAAATTAGTCTGTCCATCATGGAGTTACAGTGGTCTGAATTTTTAGTATACAATTGCGTCGACTTTGATGCTCCTTCCTGGAAAACTTTATAATATCTCGTTAGGTCCCTTCAAGTTGTTTCGCTGCAACAACAATCCCATGCATACTGTTTTGTAATCTCTGGCCTTTGGACTGCTAGAACATTCTATGCCATGCACTGTTGTAATTGTATCTTTACCGCCATTCTGTCTGATACTGATAGTCAAGCTTGTATGTATGTGTGTGCATGTATGTATATGATCTGGCCAACTGCGCGGCGCTAGCACGGCTAGCTTTACACACGCCTGACTGCGCGTGCCCGTCTAATGCATTCAATATAATATTTATGATTCAATTAGCCAATCAGTCCGGCTTATGTTTGCCGAGTGCCGACGCCTCGCTGGCTCTATATATGCCGCGCCCGTACATACATGTGGCTGATGTGGGTAAATGTTCCGAGTATAAAAGACGCACGCATTTGCGTATATATAACATCATATCAGGAGTGGCACTATATCCGCGTCAGCAATGTGCAGATCATGCGCTACGGTGTTCGCACTTATACTTTGCCTTGTGTGCAGGGAAGTGCAAATGGTTCCGCTGAGAGCGCCCGGCAACTACACCTCGATTGCCGACGGCTCGAAATATGGAGAACCTGTAATGGCGTTATACGAGTGCGTAAAAGGAGGTTCCCCATTTCGATGTTATGGAGTGGAGGCAAACTTGGTACGGAGTTTGCTAGGCAATGGTGAGTAGCGCGCACAAGTGAACACAAAACGCTAGTGCATGCATGAATGGTATACAGCGTGCATGCGCATGTGTGTAGCTCGCGAGGATATAAGCTAGGAATAGTTATAGCGCACATCAAGTTATAATGTACATCATGGGCATGTCGCAGACCGGCATTGCATGACGGACGTACGCGCAGCTGTATATATAGCTTAATTGCGGTCGTGGCAGCGAAAAGGGACCTAGCGCATGTTTTTTCAAGTTTTCGAATTATTTCTAAGAAACATTTATACCCTCTACAACTTCTTTCTTACGCACTGGAAATTAGTCTATCCATCTTGGACCTAAATGTTGAATTATACGCGTATATTTTAATTTAGGAAAATTTTTATAATATGCGCTATATATAGGTCCCGTTTCGCTGCCATATTTATGATTTATAATATTATACACTTGTTCGTATTTGCATGTATGTACGTATGCCGCTTTATGCATGCTATTATTTCAGTATTTAGTATGACGTACAATTATCTCTATAATTCGTGCATATATATAATATAGTACAAACAAGTGGAAACGCGAGGGACACGGAAGTAAGTTTCAATATCACGGCGCTCATTTCCATGGCGGGAAATGAGAGCACGGTGACGGTCCAAGTTCAGGTATACAAGGAAAGGATAACGGATCAAAACGTTCGAGCCTTGAAAAACAGCGGGTGTGATACGTCATCTGTCACCGTTCAACTCAACGCCGTTGCGGCTGACGGTAAAGTCACCCGCTTGCGTAGTAGCGCGACCCTTCGGATCGATGACTTGAAAAAAGACGGCTGGGTAACCTTTGAAAACATTACCGACCTGTACAAAATGTGGATCCGAAGCAAGATCGGTGGAGTCCAACGTTTGACTTTATCGGCTCCTATTGGATGCAGCTCCGCATGGCTTGGATTCGTCGCCCCATGTGCGAAAGGGCAGAGAGACCCCGTGCTGATGGCATTCCTCACCGACAATCATCCAGCACGTAACATCGACGCTTACTCTATGTCGGCCGTCTTCAGAGGCTTTCCACAAAAGATAAGAGCGCAAAGGAGCGAGGAACGGCAAAGTGATCACGAGTGTCAGTTAATGCCCTTGCAGGTAAAGTTGCCGCACGCGCGCGCGCACACACACACACACACACACACACACACACACACACACACACACACACACACACCCACACACATACACACACACATGCACACACACATGGACACACACACTCTACATACGCACACACACGCACACATGCACACACACACACACACACACACACACACACACACACACACACACACACACACACACACACACACACACACACACACGCATATATAACATGGCCATCCCTATATGCATGCACGGCTCCGTAGTCACACGCATACACTGAATTCTTTCATTAATTTATTTATTTTTACGTACATCCATGCACATGCAGGTCGATTTCGCGGATGTCCGAATCGACACGAGGAGCATCATCAGTGACACCAAGTTCGATTTCAACATTTGCGATGGTGCATGCCTCGTCCCGAGCAGCAGCACGACGTCTCGATACACTACCCGACACGCGACTTATCTCTATTTCCTAAGAAGCAGGAAGAACGATGAACGCAATTTTTATCCGCCTGTGCGCTGTGTGCCTTCCAGTTACATAGCCGCCAGTTACGTCAAAGATGAGAAGGGGGTGATCTCCATAGTGACGCTTGACAATGCGACGGTCACAGGCTGCAGTTGTACTGGCTAGAGCTATATATAGTTACAACGTACATGCATTATATTTTGATATTATTGCATGAATGCACTGCGTTAATGTATATGGCGTCATGCAGTACCATTCTATACTCATAAATGTCACAAATTATTAGTGCATACAGAACATCTCCACCCCACCAACCCACCCCCCCCCCCCCCCCCACCACAATCATATGCATGACGTAATATGCATGTGAACAGCCCTGTCTATTAATCGCCTGTTCGTCCAAAATTTTCTGCATGTATAAGATTGCAAACGGAGTAGCCAATGCAAGAGTTTTGGTCTTTTGAACGACTGTCTAAGAATGAGAAAAACTTGTATAAATAACATTAATTATAACACCCGGCTGCTGTGAAATTGGGTCTGGGTACGAGACACCCACGTGCTACGTTATTCAGCTCACGTGGTGTATATTATAAAGTGTGCATAATATCCATTGCAGCCTCCAGTAGGTTCCAGAACAGAAGTAGTTTCGGAAACATTGTCATCCAAGCACTTCCTCGTAATCTTTTCGGGGTGACACTCTACTTCGTCTTCTTGTATAAGTATATAAATTTGAGATTGTCCAGAAACAATCTATTTGGAGCCCTCTTTCTAGCAGCTTTCCTGGTGTTATGACCCTACCACATAGAGCGCATTTATTAGTCTCGTACCCAGACCCAAGTACGTCACAGCTAGCGGTGATGTTATAATTATAATCCATCCGCAGCTGTGACGTACTAGGATCTGGGTACGAGGCTACGCATTTATCGCCCATCGTTCAGAATGAGGCCAGGAATACTAACTTAAGTGAAATGTGCAGGTTAAGTGCAGGTGCTACCATAGATGCTTTACTAGTACATCGACTGTCTCCGTTAACAAAGTGACGGGCTTGAGAGTGGCTTCATCAAGCCCAAATGCTTCCCGCCATACTGCTATGTGAGAAGGCATGCGATTTGCATGAAAGATCTGATGTGTGCGATAAACGCAGCGGTTGCCTAGTGATATTGCGACAGCGTAGCGGTGATGTAATCCATCCGCAGCTGTGACGTACTTGGGTGTGGGCACGAGAATACGCCTTCAGGCCAGGTGTACTAAAGTATCTATGCTAGTACCTGCACTTAACCTGGTCCACATTAATTAACTTTGGACTGAAACAACATATGATGCGTTCTTTAAAAATTTTGATCATGTGGAACAGATGTTCCACATGATCAATGATCAATAATAAAACAATCGATCACTGGCTCATGCTCACAGAGCATTAATTAATCGGCACATGTATATATGGTTATGGTACACAGCGATGGCTCTGAAGTGTAAACTTGGGTGTCTTTATAAAGAATGTGCAGGAAACAGATTGAACAGTAAATTATTACACAAGGAAGAGAGCAAGTACCACCGGTGAAAAGACAAGGGGACACTGTTTATTGCAGCTCTCCAAGGTAGAGGGTCTTGTCACTTGAACATGAGAGTACTGTGGGTGAAAGGGGGATACATGAGGGAAGGAGGGGGATACATGAGGGAAGGAGGGGGATACATGAGGGAAGGGGATACATGAGGGAAGGAGGGGGATACATGAGGGAAGGAAGGGGATACATGAGGGAAGGGGATACATGAGGGAAGGAGGGGGATACATGAGGGAAGGAAGGGGATACATGAGGGAAGGAAGGGGATACATGAGGGAAGGAGGGGGATACATGAGGGAAGGAGGGGGATACATGAGGGAAGGAGGGGGATACATGAGGGAAGGAAGGGGATACATGAGGGAAGGAGGGGGATACATGAGGGAAGGAGGGGGATAAATGAGGGAAGGAGGAGGGAAGGAGAGGGATACATGAGGGAAGGAGGGTAGTAGGAGAAGATGAGTGCAGTGCAGCATAAGTTGCACACGTGAATATATTCAACCAATATCTGACAGTTGAATAGCAAAAACAAGGCCACAACACATCTGCATGGCCTTAATGCAGTAAAGGTTGGAAATAACAAAGAACAAAGCCTACCCACTGATTTAAACTTCTATACATTTCTATTTATCATAAAGTTTTGGACTGTGGTAGCAGCACTGATAAATAATGTACCCATTTTGCCTGGTAGCTGTGCTGTCAGTTAAGTCATAATGGTAGTTTGATGTCCATGTGGTGGACTTAACTGTTAATAAACCTATGATTATCTCTCTACGGGCCTCCATTGTGTGGGCGGGCCCAAGGAGCCCTGCAGGCGTCTGAGGGCAAAATGCAGTGGAGGCACACGGTGTATGGTGGCTCCATTGGGGGGCATACCCACCATTAAGTGCAAGGTGGCTCCATTGGGGGGCATACCCCCCATTAAGTGTATGGTGGCTCCATTGGGGGGCATACCCCCCATTAAGTGTATGGTGGCTCCATTGGGGGGCATACCCCCCATTAAGTGTATGGTGGCTCCATTGGGGGGCATACCCCCTATTAAGTGTATGGTAGCTCCATTGGGGGGCATACCTCCCATTAAGTGTATGGTGGCTCCATTGGGGGCATACCCCAATAAGCCATTAAGTGTATGCAGCTGTTGTGTACATGGTATGTTGAGTCAAGGTTTCCTTGTCCCTATCCCTGAAGGTATACCGTGTGCCATCAGTCCTTCACAGTCCACCACCTTGTAAACAATGTTTGCTTGAGTTTTATTTCTTAACTACAGAAGGCAATCACTTAATGTAAATATCACGTTCAACATAAAAGTACTCGAAACTGATTTAATTTTTACATGTACATTAATGATTCACGTTTGCATTGCTGCAATTCTAGCATAGTACAGCCATAAAGGTAAGGCCTACGTACAGTACCACTGCAAGGTTACAGCCATAATGGTTAGACCTATGTATACCACTGCAAGGTTACAGCCATAATGGTTAGACCTATGTACATAGTACCACTACAAGGTTACAGCCATTATGATAATGGTTAGACCTACATATAGTACCACTGCAAGGTTGATAACACACCTACACATATACACACAGTGCTGACATTACATTTATGAAAAAGGGGTAACACACACACTAGCCCACGACCAGAGCATTTGAGAAGCATGGACTCACTTATGGGTTCGTTGGGATGGAAGTCCACATCATTCACGCTTCCCCTGTGGCCTGGCAGCTTGTACTGAAGCTGTTGGGTCATGGCATCCCACACGTACACAAACCTGCACAGTTCAGGGTTAGGGTTAGGGTTAGGGTTAGGGTTAGGGGTTAACCTGCACAGTTCAGGGTTAGGGTTAGGGGTTAACCTGCACAGTTCAGGGTTAGGGTTAGGGGTTAACCTGCACAGTTCAGGGCATAGTGATTTGGCTGCTCTTTGTCATAGCAAACAATCCTCAGTTTCAATTTCAACTCAAACATTTAAAGATACATAAGTCTTTGGAGATAAACCTCCCCCTCCCCCCCATAAAAAGGCTCTGTAAATGTATGCTTATTAATATGTATTTCAACGCAGCAATATTTAGACACACATGTTGAAAATATTACTCCACTAATTATTTCATTCTACATCGTATGGGAATGCTAGTATTACTACTTGAAAAAAAAAAAGCCTAGGTGAAATTTGTAGTCCTAAATCAACTTTATGTTGTAAATAACTGATTTTCAAGTCGAAATTCAAATAATCAATTTTGACTTCTTTTTTTTTTAAACAAGTTACACACCACCCTAGAATGGGTTCCAGGCCAAAAAGGTTTACCTACCTGTCTGCTGAGCCACTGGCTATCTTTCTGCCATCTGGAGACCAACTACACCGCAGAAGATTCTAGCAGCAATCAAGACAAATCATATCTCA
>OY811973.1:2801766-2904266 GCA_963681505.1 Eunapius fragilis | reverse complement strand
CAGTCTGCTGGAGGTGGAAACAGTTGTGTAACGATAGGCTCCTCTGGCGAATCGTAGAAATCAACTGTGCCAGCCCTGACTGGCTACATACACTGCGCCGCATCGCCTTTCTGCATCCGACGATTCGCTCCCTCGTTCTTTGTGGCAACAATAATATATACAACCTTCCAATCCAACCTGCGCCTACTTCCAGACTTAATACACCTGAACTGGACTGGACCAAATTCGAATGCCTGCAGTGTGTAAAGCTTCACTTTTGTCAGCGCGAGGTAGTCGACCTCCTCCCAGAGATAGTCAGGCACTGCTCTGGCATAAGTGTTCTCGCTTGCGAGGGATCTAGGGAGTTCACCATCGGAACCCACTTGACGGCGTGCATGCTTGACGGGCGGCAGTATACGGAACTGAGCTTCGCCCACTCCACTTCTCTCGACGACACGAGCTTCTGCAGCGCCGTGCAAAGCACTGCGTTCACTGACTGTATCCGACATCTTCAGACTTTGAACTTGGACGGCATTTCATTCCTGACTGACGAAGGTGTTCTGAGTGTTCTCAGATACTGTCCCGCGTCGCTCGCACTAGACGGAGAACAGTTGACAGACGCAACGGCATGCTTTATCGGCGAACGCCTCGATCTGAGGAGTCTGTCTGTCTCCTTCTGCAACAACCTCACCGACGGAGCGCTCGACTCTTTCTGTAGCCAGGTGAACCTCACGGATCTGTCCCTCAAGAAAGGGCTCAACTTCAGCGACTGTGGTTTTGTGCGTCTGTTCGAGTCCTTGGGAGGCGGTCGTTTAAGGAACCTCGGGCTCGTGGAATGCAAGGGACTTCTCGACACGGGTGTCAAGTCGCTGGTTCAGCACTTCCCCAAGCTAGTCCACCTCGACCTCTCTTGGTGCTGGAACCTGACAGACGACTGCCTTGAGCTCCTTGCAGAAAGGTGCAGGTACGTCCGCACGCTCAAACTGGTTGGCCTAAGGGGGGCGAAATGTACCTCCATCTTGGAGGCAGGGATGGAGTACATCCGGTTCCTGGACCTAACGCAGTGTCACATTGTGGATGACTCGGAGCTTCGAACCTTCAAGCGCAACAGACCTCACGTCACCGTAATAGACTACTGGGGTGAAGTGGTGGACACATAACCTATACCACCTCATATCATGTTTTATTTCAGCAGTCCACACCTCTCTAAGAAAACATCACAAACCAGATAATATATCTCTCGACTGATTGATTCCACAATCCTTTTTTTTTTTTTTTAAAAGAAACAATCCGAGGTTGGCATAACTCGATGTTCCCTTCCCAGGGAATGTTTGCTACTTGATACTGTTTCATGCAACGACAAACGACATTGTAACCTTCAAACAATCTACCTCTGCTGTAATCTGGCAACATCATACCATCCCTGTCATCAGCTTTTGTAGCACGGTCCGCAAGGCCAAAATGTAGTGGAACGAACCAAAGCATCCATATATTTGGAAGCACCCACCCATCACTATATAAAACGCAACCGGCCTAACCTGACCGGTGAGACTACCGTGCAGTTTAAACATGCTCTTTCCAAACTTCCCATAAGCTTTTTTAACACCGGCCTTAACTCCTACAAGAATGTTGCCGCGTCACGTTTTTTTTTAAACTTATCAAAACAATGAGAGAGATGAGTTAAACAAATTTCAAAGAAACGGAGGTGTGGTTACTCAATCAAACAGACCTGCGAGGGAAAAATAACAAAACGACTTGTCTTAAAAGACTTGAGTGGGAAAATGTAGCGGCTTACTTAGTCCCATGTCATCATCTGACTCTTCCTTCTCTTCGACCTTTGGCTTCTCCTTCTCCTTCTTTTCTTCCTTCTTCTCCTCCTTGGCTCCTCCCTTGGCGGCGGGTGCAGCAGCAGCAGCAGCTGGCGCGGCGCTGGCGGTAGCGGCAGCCCCAGAGCCAATGTTAGAGATAAGAGCGCCAACGTCCTTGCCTAGAGGACGAGGAGGGAAACGGATGGACTCCCAGCTTCTGCCAGACCGCGCCAACCCAAGTTCAAAGTTACCAACGCACCTTCGAGGGCTCTCGAGAACAGGGTGGGCCAAACTGGCTCTACAGCAACGCCGGCAGCCTTGACCAACTTTGTGATCTTATCAGCCTGCAACAAAACACACAGGAGTACAGCCATTTTCATAGCAATCGATCAGGGGAGACAACACCTTACCGTGATTGGCAGCTGGGCATCGTATAGAATAAGAGATGCGTAGACACAGGCAAGTTCTGATTCAGACATGGCTAATTTCCAATAGTGGGATGAAATGTAAGTCGCCGGATAGGCCTTAGCAGGTATGAACAAACACTCAAACCACCAGCACACGATAAAGAAACGAGAAAGAGCACGTGCTTGGTATTACCTTATACGCATGCGCGAACTGACGACGCCCACTAAATCTGTACCGGCTGCGACAGTACTATTATAGTACCTTTGGCTGGGCCTTGTAATAAATTGACGTGGTCACCTGACCCGTGTTCGAACATCTTCCTGTAGCTTGTGTAATTATGCCAGCCAGCATCGTAGTCAATTTAAATCGTGAATAAGTTGAGTACGTGTATAGGTACAAATCCTTGCAATCAAGGTTGGATTTTTTTTTTAAAACCTCTTAATTGGACTGTATCCACCAACAAAAAAAGTTTTAAGTTCAGTACCCATTATTAGAAATAAATAACAATCATGATTTAAAAAAAAAAAAACTGGCAGTTGGAAGTTTCAGCCCTCGTATGAGTTAGCTTTGTGTTTCGGCAAAAAGGTGAAGCCTGTCGGCACGGGGCCAAGCAACATCTCACTGCAACAGGATGACTCTGTAAATTTAGGGGGGGGGGGGGGGGGGGGGGGGGGGACACAGCAATGCGGTGTACCTGATTTTAACCCAATCTTTGCAGTTGCTCGATCCCATCAAGGTCTCCATATCATCTCGGCCACAGTACAGTGGAGGTCTCTCGTTCATCCTCTGCGGCACCCTCTCCAAGACTCCAACAGGTATGTATCTGGAATGGATACGACCATCACTGTTTATAAGTTATAAACAATCATGGTAACCACACATATACACAGTTTAAGTAAACAATTATGGTTACAGTTTAAATAGTATATTCTCTAACCCATGTCAGGCACTTATTAGACCAACTAGTCCCCATCCATTTTCTCCTACCCCAAAGCACACTAATGATTATGAAATTTTTGTACTGGAACAAACATAATGTATAAGCAACCCACACATCATCAATTTGAAATACTGACTACCACTTCATCATAGTCTAACCCCCAGCTATTGATGGAGCATCGAAAGCATCCATAGAACACGTCATGCAGGACCATCAATATTAAGTGCACAATATAACAATGCATAACAGAAATTCACATGAGTGACAATTTTTAGAAATCCGTCCATCCAGGTTATAAGCTGCTGTATGTACCACATTTCGCCACCAGCCGCCAACAAACCTGTGCAAAAATGAGAGCCACTCCAGCAAAAACTTTCTTGTGTTCTCGACGCCCTGCAGAGAGAGAGAGGTATACAGGTAATGTGCACCATAGAGAAAATGATTGTCCACCCCCATGGGTATGAACCCTCTACCCCTCACCAAATACAAACACATAGGCATGAACCCCCCCCCCCCCCCCCCCCCTCACCTAACACACACACATGGGCATGAACCCTCTCTCCCTCACCTAACACACACACATGGGTATGAACCACCCTCACCTAACACACACACACATGGGTATGAACCCCTCCCTCACCTTATACACACGCACACATGGGCATGAACCCCCAGGTTCATGCCCATGTGTGCGCGTGTATTTGGTGAGGGAGAGGGGGTTCATGCCCATGTGTGCATGTGTATTAGGTGAGGGGGAGCTAATACACACGCACACATGGGCATGAACCCCTCCCTCACCTAATACACATGCACACATGGGCACCCTCACCTGGAAGTCAGAGCCCCAATGCTCTAATCCATAATTTGTGTACGTTCTCAGAAGTTCAAACCGCTCACAACTTGATATATCCCAGTGCCTATACATATTTAAGTATCATAAAAGAAAACGATTCCTGTCCCTGTACAGTAAGTCCATTGAGTGACCTCCATGTGTACAAAAACATGTAGATATTGCAGTATGATGCATAACTCCAATAAGAGCACATCTCTCTCTTCACAGGTGACAGGGACACACAATGAAGTCAGACTGTTACCTTCTCTCCTTTATTTCCGTGAATAGCCATGGCTTCACAAGTGCACCTCTGTGGGGGGGGGGGGGGGGGGGGGAGGGGAGGAGAAAGCACACCACATAAACACACACCATTTATTACATGACTGGATTGTGTACACAATTCATTGCACAATTCATTGCATAACTTGACACATGTATCGCCAAAATGCTCAATATCCCTTTTCCCTATCTCCTGCATGGGAGTTAATTTTCGATTTTGTACCCCACATTGATATACTGGTGTAAATTTCATATTCACACACATGCACACACACACACACACACACACACACAGCTCAATATGCAAACTACATGCTTACTAACCTAATGCACAAAAAAAACTATAAAACAAATACACGCACACATAGACACACATACATGTACACACACTCACACAAGGCAGTCACATACACGCACACAGACACACATTCATGTACACACACTCACACAAGGCAGTCACATACAGTAGAAGAGTCTCACTGACCTAGCTATCATGATCCCACTGATGCTGCTGCTCTCTAAATGGGAATAGTAGTCTTCAAAAGACATGATGTCGCCATTCCCTACAAGGAAGTAGAACAGCCAGCTAAAATTTCCCAGGTGCACGTAGACAAGACACACAGCCACCACCACCACCATCCACCACCACCATAGGTCACACCTCCAACCACCACCATCACACATGCAGCTCACAATATCCTCCTCACTGTTTACATGTAAACCAGCAACACAAAACTACACAGAGGCGTGGCAGAAAATGGCTTCCCTTAAGCCACCACCCATGTTTGCAACCAGCCTGGAGCACTTACCAAATATGGGCATAGGACCAGCGGCCTGGGCACAAGTCTCAATGTACTCCCAGTCGGCAAGCTTGGTGTACCTCTGTTCCCGTGAGCGGCCATGTATCTACGTGGAGGGGAGGGAACACAAAATACAAAGGTCTGGGGAGGAGGGGGGGGGGGGCGGGTCTATGCAAGCCAGGGGTACACATGTTAAGTTATGGAGCAAATTCAACACCATATTAAAACAACGTACTGTCGCCATGGATACACCAAGGTCACGTAGCTTTGGAACCAGTTTGTGCGCGATCCAGTTTTTGACGTAGACGCCAGTCCTCATCTTGACAGTCAGGGGGCAGTCCAGCACACTAACCATACCACAGACTATCTCCTGGAACTTGTTCTGACGCTCCATCAAAGCGCACCCCGCTCCCTGTGTGTGTGTGTATGTGTGTACCCAAGTGTTGTGTGTGTGTGTGTGCCCATGTGTTGTGTGTGTGTATGTGTGCGTGCGTGTGTGCCCATGTGTTGTGTGTGTATGTGTGTACCCAAGTGTTGTGTGTGTGTGTGCGTGCGTGTGTGCACGTGTGTTGTGTGATGTGTGTGCGTGTGTGTTGTGTGTGTGATACATGTATGTGTGTGAATATGAAGTCAACGTACCACTAAATATGCCCTCCCAACACTGTGCTCCACTGCAAAAACAAGAGCCTGCGTTTAAATGAGCGTACTTCCACTAACCCAATCACCTTCGCTAATTTATTTGAATATCACGTTGTTGGGGGATACCCCATTTTATAGAAGGTTGCTGAGGTGCTAACTGTTATGGAGACATGCTCGTCTAAACACGGAGCCGTTGGGGGAGGAGGGGAGAGGAGGAAGGAGGGGAGAGGAGGAAGGAGGGGAGAGGAGGAAGGAGGGGAGAGGAGGAAGGAGGGGAGAGGAGGAAGGAGGGGAGAGGAGGCTAAATTGCAGCGCCCTACGGCAGATGCTATTGGCATGCTTCGACACGTCCAACATGGCTAACAGAGGTATAGGGGTCAGTAGTAGTGTGATGGTATGGTAGTGGTGATAATGATGTCAGCAGTACGTGTACAATTACACCACACACACACACACACACACACACACACACACACACACACACACACACAAACATATGCACACACACATGCACACGGACGGAGCAATCCCCCCCCCCCCCCCCAAAAAGAAGTTGGACCCTGGGAGTCACCCACCTTTTTGAACACCAAATCTATGGGGCAGCCAGCGTTGACGTCAACAAAGTCCACCTGTACCTGACTGTTTAGGAGCTCGGCACATCGCGCCATGTTGTCCGCAAAGGACCCACACACCTGCACTCCAAAGAGGTCCTCACACTGGTGCCTCTTCATCAGCGCCCACTCACTCTGCTGACCCTGCAAATGTAACCCACCCCCCTCATCACAAAGTATCCCCACCTCCTCATCACTATAGTAGCACCCCCCCCTCCCCATCATAAACCCACTCATCACAAAAGTCCACCACCTCACCATTACAAAAAGACCTGACACAATAGCCTAGCCACATATCCTTACATCAAAGGTGTGCTCCCGCCCCCCAACCTTGCCTGATCAGAGCTGCCCCCCCCAGACCAATCGTATCCTTTATAAGCTGTTGACATCTCCACACTTCAGAAGGTAACACAAACACCAGTGCATACATGTACATGGATACAGGGGTATGTAGAAACTTAGTCCTTAAGTTGATCAACCATGAGTTTTGAGCCACTATGACCTACCGCAATGCTCACCTACCAACCTGCTACATACCCCCCTTTTCAGGCTCACCTGCAACAAGCTGCTACATATTCCCCCTCTCTCAGGCTCACCAACCTGCTGCATACCCCCTCCCTCCCTCTCAGGCTCACCTGCAACAAGCTGCTACATAGAGCCATCTCCCCGCAAGTTATGTCTGCACCGAAACCCTTGCATATCCTCCGAAATGGAAGGTTACCAACCTGAAGGTGAAAGAACACTAGTTGAGGAGAGAAGGCAGGTAGAAAGGTAGAGAGAGTGGAACTTTAGGTGAAACAAAGTGAGATGTAGCGCACAGGGAAATCTTGGGAGAACAAAAGATACTTGTACTCACAGTTGTCAAAGGAGCTAAATAGAGCTTCCCTCGAAAGTCAATCTGAGACAAGAAGATAACACGTGATTGGAGGAGGTAGGAGAGGCATAGAGGGGAACCACTCTGTGGTGGTGCTGTGGTGCGTACATGTGTGTGTGTGTGTGTGTGTGTGTGTGTGTGTGTGTGTGTGTGTATGACAACTACAAATGAAAAACTAGTTAACTCAATTACGGATTGTTTGCATGCAAATTTATTTTAAATTTTTTTGGTCTTTCAATACTAGAGCTTCATTGCTTCAAGCCACACCTACTTCTCAACCACGCCCACTCCTCAATGCCCACGCTACCTTTTTCTTCTCTGCCGGCCTCAAACGGACAATGTCCTCATCCGTAACTGCCCCAGTACAGGTTTTTCCCATCTCGGTAGCGGACACTTCGGATCGCGACGACTCGCTCTTAACAACGTCGCTTCCAAACCGCGTCTCGGTTACAGTAGTGGAGTCACCTTGTAGGGAGGACCCTTCCAGCAAAGAGCCCGTTTCGCAATCCTCGCCGCTTCCATGAGGTTGAAGCTGCGTAGACCCTAGCCCATCTTCGCAGTTACCGAGCTCACGACAAAGGCTGTCCTCGCAATTTATATCCGTCCCTCCATCGCAAATACCACCAGGTATAGTACCGTCTTTCGCAGCATCCGTCTGCGAGCCATTCTCCGGCTCTCCGCCAACCCCGCCGGTACCAGTTACCTCCTCCAGACCGCCCGCCTTGAGCTTCCGGAGGAACGCTTCGCTCCTCGGAAACTTGAACCGCTTCTTACGGAGGTTTTCCTGCAGGCTCTTCGGGACACCATTCACCAGCGGACTCGGGCGGTTGGGGTCGAACAGAGCTCCGTTCACAACGTTCTTGAAGTCCTCCGTCAGGTGGCATCCGGCAAACCTGCACGCGGCACCGTACGGGCACTTGCCGAACGTGTCGTAAATGTAGCACCGGTCGCCTATGTCCGGAGGTTTCACGGTCATGTACTTGACGACGTCATGGAGGTAGCGACACTTGTCGCCGTAGCGGCACGCTTCGCCGTCATGCAGATGGAGCTTCGGACACAGCAGCTGCGAGTAAGGGATTATGGCCCGCGGACGCTGCTTATTTTGTCCGCGCCTTTTCCGTTTACTCGGAGGCGGCTGGGGTTCGTCGACGTCGTCCGACCCCACTTGGAGTTCTTGCAAGGGCCGTTTCAACAGATATCTGAAGACAAAGCACGATAGGGTAAAACGGCTGTTCAACGCGGGCCTGCATCAAATCGGCACGCAAACTCACTGATTTTTTATCGCCGCTACACCGCTAGGCAGGCCACTTGATGGTTCGGGCTTTGCAACGGGCGCCTGTTGGTCGTCAGCGACCACTTCCAGCGAGTCGAGCTTCTGTACTACTACGGGATGAGGTGGCACTGCCTGAGATAGAATATCCGTTCCTGGCACGGGTTGGGGTAACGCATCTAACGGTCTAGATGCTTCTATGCATTCATTAGGACTATTCGGATGGTGGTCTGTAGCTTGGGCTTGACTTTCAGATGGCAGATGGTGTAAGTCATCTCCGAGCGTGCTCGACATGCTGTTAGTAAAATTTTTATATTTTGCGCAAAATTGGCAATACGAACTGTAATATCGGTTTATTTTTTTAAGTTTTACGGAGCCAACGGGTTAAATGCCGATGGTGTGCATAAAATAGAAGATCGACTGCCGATTTCGTTTGGATGGCGACCCTTCAATCTGCCAGCAGCAGAGAGGAGCAGCTGTTGCTAAGCATAAAGAACGCACTAGAAGAGGATAACTATCCCCTTGGCGCTCAAAATCTATGTCTGCAGAAGGGGAGCTCGCGAAGCATCCACTCTCTGAGGGAGCTCCTGGTTACCAGTTCGGTCAAGATGGAAGCAACGACTGACACGAGCGTGACCGCCCTCGCCAACAAGTAATAGTATTCACCGCGCGCTGCGCGTGCGATTTGTGCGGTGCAGAAGCGTAAGAATCTGAATGGGAGCTCATTGAAAGCTCTTTTACGCACTCCTGTTAAACCCCCATGTTATTACGCTGGCATATTGAGGCACACGCGCGCGCACACACACAACACACACACACACACACACACACACACACACACACACACACACATACTGCTGTGTACCGGATTGATTACTAGGGGGCCCAGATTTTAAACAATTTCACCCCCACAACAGTGACTCTGACCCCAGAGAATGGGTGGCGCTATTCAAGGACCTTCAAAGCTTTGTGGAGATGGGAGGTCCCCTGAAGTCGGAGGTCTCGCTTGTCCTCTTCCCTGTCTTTGTGCACATCTATCTGTACCTTGTCTCTGTCAACCACCTCAGTATAGGTGAGTGTAAGCCCCACCCCCACCCCAACCTTTCATATTGCTGTGTCAAAGATACTGTAATTTTTTGAAGTATACAATTGTTATCAATGTGTACTCACTCACAAATAGGCTGTGCACTTCATGTACATGTACATGAAGTGCACACATTATATTCTACCAAATTTATATTCCCTCACTCTGGATGCAGTCACTTTCACTTTGCCTTCCAAATAAAATGCTCAGAGCGAATGGTTGTATTGTTGGGATATTGTTAGGATATTGTTGGGATATTGTTTGGGATTTTGTTAGGATATTAGTATATTCCTCTTGAAGTAATTTAATTCTTGAGTCGATGTGCAGTGTTAATATCAAGACTGCTCAATAGAATGCACAGAGCAGTACTTGCAGTATGGATGCTTTTAGTGTGTGTGTGTGTGTGTGTGTGTGTGTGTGTGTGTTAATCTTTCACCCTAATATTGGTCCTTACAACCATCACCCATTGCAAGTACCAGTAATTTGTGTCACTTAACACGCAGCCAAGGATTTCTACAGGAGATATTCAGGCTCCATGGGTGTGTTGCATTCCTCCGATATCAAGGAACTGTCAGAGATCACTGCGGCTGAACAGCTAGTCACGTCTCCTCTTGTTGTCAAGTTTAGGTACATGCGTTGCATTGCATCGTGCATGGTGTATGTGTGGTGTGTGTGTGTGTATGTGGTGTGTATGTATGTATGGTGTGTATGTGTGTGTGTATGTCTGCATTACGGTATGTTTTATACATGTGTGTTGTATATGTGCTGGGTGTTAAATTATATAGTGCAAGTTGCAGATTGCTTATTTAGGTCTTGTCATGTGTGCACCTTCATCCATTGATGCACCTCACACACCTCACATGTGCCCACCTGACATCACATTGTACCCACCTGACCTCACATACACACCTCACATGTACCCACCTTCCTCCATTGCTGCCCTTATTAAAGTTGTTTTGTGTTTTTTAGAAAACAGAAGTACAGCCTGAGGATGTCAAACCAGGCCTTTCACCTCCTCTTGCAGTTCCTGCAGGTAAAACTAACCCCTCCTCCTCCCCCTCCCATGCCACCCTCCACACTCTAACCCTCCTCCTCCCCCTCCCATGCCACCCTCCACACTCTAACCCCTCTTCCTCCCCCTCCCATGCCACCCTCCACACTCTAACCCCTCCTCCTCCCCTCCCATGCCACCCTCCACACTCTAACCCCTCCTCCTCCCCCTCCCATGCCACCCTCCACACTCTAACCCCTCCTCCTCCCCCTCCCATGCCACCCTCCACACTCTAACCCCTCCTCCTCCCCCTCCCATGCCACCCTCCACACTCTAACCCCTCCTCCCCCTCCCTGCACAGGCTTGCAGTACTCCCAACCTCCTTAGCCTGATTCAGAGATATTTAGTGATTGAAGGTCAGTAGCACCCCACTTTCACACACACACACACACACACACACACACACACACAAGCACACACTTTGCAGTATTATTAGTTGGTATGCAGTATCACAGGTCGGTGTACCACATCTATGTTGTCCATTGATTTCGTTTTGAGGGAGGGGTGAGGTTTGTAAAATTAAATACATGTAGTACCCTTCCGTCCCCTCCTCTTCCCCCTCCAACCCCTCTCCTTCCTCCCCTCCATCCCCTCCTCCTCCTCCCCTCATCCCCTCCCCTTCCTCCCCTCATCCCCTCCTCTTCCTCCCCTCATCCCCTCCCCTTCCTCCCCTCATCCCCTCCTCTTCCTCCCCTCATCCCCTCCCCTTCCTCCCCTCCATCTCCTCCTCTTCCTCCCCTCATCCCTCCTCTTACTCCCCTCATCCCCTCCTCTTCCTCCCCTCATCCCCTCCTCCTCCTCCCCTCATCCCCTCCTCTTCCTCCCCTCATCCCTCTCATCCCCTCCTCTTCCTCCCCTCATCCCCTCCTCCTCCTCCCCTCTATCCCTCCCCTTCCACCCCTCATCCCTCCCCTTACTCCCTTCATCCCCTCCACTTCCACACTCCATAGTCTATGGAAATGGCCCTCCTGCCCCAAGCACTGATGGAAGGGGGGAATCGAAATCAGGTGAGGGAGGTAAATGGATCGTAGCTCTCAGTCCATCCTTCTGGTCTCGTCAGTGACCATGGTGTTATCCCCCCCACCCACACACACCCCCCACTTCACAGCATCTCTTCCCGCCACCTTCATGAAGCGGAAGATACCCACACTGTTTGTTGAGAACCCGGAGGACAAGAGGGTGAGGGGAAGAGTGCGTACTCTGTGTTGAGGAGGGTGAGGGTACTTTGTGTGCAGTGGAAGGGAAGTGTGTGTACTCTGTGTTGAGGGTACTTTGTGTGCAGTGGAGGGGAAGTGTGCGTACTCTGTGTTGAGGAGGGTGAGGGTACTTTGTGTGCAGTGGAAGGGAAGTGTGTGTACTCTGTGTTGAGGAGGGTGAGGGTACTTTGTGTGCAGTGGAAGGGAAGTGTGCGTACTCTGTGTTGAGGAGGGTGAGGGTACTTTGTGTGCAGTGGAAGGGAAGTGTGTGTACTCTGTGTTGAGGAGAGTGAGGGTACTTTGTGTGCAGTGGAAGGGAAGTGTGCGTACTCTGTGTTGAGGAGAGTGAGGGTACTTTGTGTGCAGTGGAAGGGAAGTGTGCGTACTCTGTGTTGAGGAGGGTGAGGGTACTTTGTGTGCAGTGGAGGGGAAGTGTGTGTATACTGTGTTTGTGTGCCTAGCACTGTTGTGTGTGGTTGCATTGACTATGATATGTGTATCTAACGTAACTCGGTAATCGAGTGTGTGTAAATGTTACTGTGTGTATGTATGATGTAACTGTATGCATGCGTGTGTACACATACATGTACATGTATGCTGGGATGTGGTTTGAGCATTGTGTTCTTTGGGTGGACATTCGTGTCTCTGCTGTTGTGTTTTCGTTTTGTCATCTTTATTGTTGCCGTGTGTCAAATATATAGTTATCCCCTGTTACGAGGGGGAACTCCCTATGTGTACCACGTGTAACTAGCCCCGCCCAATTCCGCAGAATAGGATGGCCAGGCTTGCGTCGGTAGCGTCCAGGTCACAGGGTTCGTCCCCGTCGTTCTCGGCTATATCCCACACACCCTCCCTGCCCTCACAGGCTGGTGGTCAGGGGGATGGTGTGGAGGGTAGTGGCGGTGCCAGCACCCCTGCTCCTAGGTAAGGAGGGGGAGGAGGGTTGCTATGGCAAAATTGAGTGGAAGATGGTGATATGGAGGTGTGGGGATGGTGAGAGGAGATGGAGATGTGGGGATGGTGAGAAGAGATGGAGGTGTGAGGATGGTGAGAGGGAGATGGAGGTGTGGGGATGGTGAGAGGGAGATGGAGGTGTGGGGATGGTGAGAGGAGATGGAGGTGTGGGGATGGTGAGAGGAGATGGAGGTGTGGGGATGATGAGAAGGAGATGGAGGTGTGGAGATGGTGGGAGGGAGATGGAGGTGTGGGGATGATGAGAGGGAGATGGAGGTGTGGGGATGGTGGGAGGGAGATGGAGGTGTGGGATGGTGGAAATGTTGAGACTGGATAAATATCCTTTTATGTAATTTTTAAAGACCTGTTGGCTTTGACAGTGGTATTTCTTCCCTCAGTAGTGGTTCACAACAGCCCAGCCATATCACGGAGTTCAAGGAGCGCTTGCTTCAGTCTCTGCAGTTTGGTCCCTCTTCCCCATCCATTACCCTCTGCACAGTTGAGAACGACCGTTGCGTGTGAGACTTACAATAGTGCATGTTTTCACGTATGGATGATGTACAATAGTGCACGTGCTTTTAAATCAAGTAGAATCAGGTCTTAGGCTTGTAGGTTGAATTAAGAGTTAGGGTAGCATAGCAACCAATCTGGTAGTAAACTGCAAGAGCCAATGACTTCATAGGTATAATTAAGCATTCTAAATATCCAATTATCCATTATCCAGGACTTCTTTTTTCACATTGAAATATTGTCCCCATAGTCAAGGTAGTGCATATAATTGGGAGGGAGTGCATATAATTGGGAGGGGGTACCCATGCCGTTCAGCCTCATTCCACCTCAGTGTTGGGAATACAATTATAATTTTGTGCGTGTATGTGTACACACGTGTTACCTGGGCCTCGCAAATATTGATGATTAACCCCCTTTCATTCGTTGCTACGGTGTTTGTGTGGCAATTAACCCCTTTCTTTCCACCCGAACACAGCATGCACTGCTCGGCGCTCACCACAAACCACATTGCCAGTGGCTTTAGCGATTCCTCTATCCGCGTCTGGCCGCTAGTGCCATCCGATCACATGACCGCCAGAGGCTCCACCCACCACTTGCCCGTATTGTCCGACGATGCCTGCAGGCACTTCACCCTGTGTGGTCACCGAGGCCCGGTCTATGGGATGTCCTTCAATGCCAGTGGTCAGTACCTCGTGTCGTGCAGCGAAGACTGTGATGTCCGACTGTGGGATACGTGCAGGCAATCCTGCGTTGTCTGCTACACGGGCCACGCCTACCCTGTTTGGGACCTGGCCTTCAGGTGGGTGTTTGTGTGTGTGTAGGGGGACCTGGCCTTCAGTGTGTGTGTGTGTGTGTGTGTGTGTGTGTGTGTGTGTGTGTGTGTGTGTGTGTGTGTGTGTGTGTGTGTGTGTTTGTGTGTGTGTGTGTGTGTGTGTGTGTGTTTGTGTGTGTGTTTGTGTGTGTGTGTGTGTGTATGTGTGTAGGGGGACCTAGCCTTCAGATGGGTGTGTATATGTGTGTGTGTGTGTGTGTGTGTGTGTAGAGGGACCTAGCCTTCAGATGGGTGTGTATATACGTATGTGTGTGTGTGTATATATGTGTGTGTGGGGGACCTGGCCTTCAGGTAGGTGTGTATGTATACGTGTGTGGGATCATTGCACCCTCACTAGGCTTGAGCGTGTTCGGATCGGACGGATTTTATCCGAATGCGGGGTTATTTTGAGGCTGCGGATCCTACGTGTTTACTGCACACGAACATGCGTATGCGTACACGCAATGAAAGCATTCGCACGTAGGCACATATGCGCTCACACTCTGTATAGTATTCAAGGACCTATTCTGCTCGCGAGTCACGTCATATATATGCGTGCTCAGAACACAGCAAATACAGGTTTTTTCTATTTACTTGCGCGGTTGTACGTAGCTATATGCGTAGTGTACTACGTGTTTAAGCTCATGCCGCCGTAAAGAACCACGAGTAAGTTGAGTAAGCTCCCGTGCCTCCGCCCCCATCGAAAAAAATGTCTCGTAATCATTAATGCTTCCGCGTACATTATAACTGATAATTTAACAACAGCATGCAGCTGCGTTCATGATTACGAAGTTTAAACTGCGTTATATTGAAAAAATATATACGGTACATTATGCATTTTTCTGTAGTAGTGATGAGGTGATAAAAAACTTTGAAATAATTTATTGCATGGAAAATGCAAACTGAGAACAAAAATGATCCGAATATGGTTTTTTAATAATCCATCCGCGGAATCCGAATATGGGAGGGAAAAAATCCGGACACGCTCAACGCTAACTCCCTCTCATCCCCACCTCCTCCCCTCATCCTTCTCCCTCCCTCAATCCTACCTCCTCCCCTTACCTACCTCTCAGGACTCCCTCACCCTTCTCCCTCCTCTCCTCACCCACTCCCTCCTCCCCTCACCCACCTCCCTCCACCCATCATTACACCCTCACCACCTTTGCCTCTCTCCACCCCTCCAGTCCTGTGGATGTGTACTTTGCCTCGGCCTCCTACGATCGCACTGCACGTCTCTGGTCCACTGATCTGGTCTACCCTCTGAGGATTTTTGCTGGTCACACGGCTGGGGTGGATGTAAGTGCATCATTGGTAAATGTACATAAATGGTCATGGTATGTACCACCATAAATGGTCATGGTATGTACCACCATAAATGGTCATGCCATGTGCCACCTTAAAATGGTCACAGCATGTACCACCATAAATGGTCATGGCATGTACATGTACCACCATAAATGGTCATGGCACATACCACCATAAATGGTCCACCCAGCAGAAAAGCTTATTCTACCGTAGGGTACTGCCACGACTCCCCCACCAGCTTGTTCTAAAAATAGTGCTTTTGTTTAAATGTGAGAATGCTTCTGTGTGCCTTTTTGCAAAATCATGGCGGGGTACCGTTATAAGAAAGGTTAACGGACAACGGAGATCTATTCTCTTGTTTTAAACACAAGCCGTTTTTTTTCCTGACATTTCAATTGGGGGGGGGGGGGGGGCTACTCCCCTGTGCTGAAGGTCAGTGCGCATTTGGGGCAGCAAAGTTTAGCTCTTACAGAGGCAGATAGTGGAGAGAAATTAAACTTATTTGGCACTGTGAATTATGAATGTTCAGCTTGTCAACTTATTTCTAACCAACTAACTGACTGCTGCATCCAATATTCTGCACCCTCTGCTCTACTTATGTATCTTAACCCTTCCCAGGCTGTCACCTTTCATCCAAACGGTAACTACTTGGCAACAGGGTCCAGCGACCACACGTGTAGGCTCTGGGACGTTCAGAGTGGTCACTGCATGAGATTGATGGAAGGTGGAAAGGTGGGTGAGAGAAATGATGTCCCAATTAAATGGTTGCTTTATGGCCTGTTCATTGTCCCTCCCGCTCTTTTGCTCCACTTCCCCCCCCCCCCCCCACCCCCCACCATTCTGATAGGCAGCAGTCAACTGTCTCTCCTTCTCTCCTAATGGAAAGTTCCTAGCCTCTGGTGGTGAGTATATCTGTTCTGTTATGTTGTGCTAATGTGAGTGTAATCGTTGCTAAGCACACATCTAGATTAGCCACCAATAAATCTGTATGGGCACACACACACACACACACACACACACACATACACACATGCACACACACACACACACACACACACACACACACACACAGCTCAGTCACAGGAATATTCCTTATACATGCATTTCCCACAGGTAACAATGGCGTTGTGTGTCTTTGGGATTTAGGCTCAGGGTCCCTTGTGAAGGAAATCAGGGGACACACTTCAGGAATCACTGCTCTCGCGTATTCTCCAGACAGTACCATGCTGGCCTCAAGTTGCCACGGAAACCTCATCAGGGTCTGCAGCACTAGACTATCAGCAGCGTCACCTGGGTAAGTTGTTTGTTGCAATGGTTCCCATGGTGATGCTGATCAAATCACTTTTAATTTATCACTACTACATGTACATGTATAGTAATGTTTATCATATGTATAATGCACCTTGTTAGTGGGTCAAGTATACATAACTGGTCTCTTTCCCCTCCAACAGGTCTCCTGATGTTGACCTGATCTGTTCCCATTCCACGCCAGACACCGTCATCACAAGTCTGCACTTCACACATCGGAACAGGCTGGCAGCTGTCGGTGCTACACAGCACCTTTGAATGACATCACCAGCCCTCCTCTCCAATACCTTTGAATGACAAAACCAGCCCTCCTCTCCAACACCTTTGAATGACATCACCAGGCCTCGTCCCCAGCACCTTTGAATGACATAACCTGCCCCGCCTTCTCCGTTTCTTCAATTCATGATATAATTTGAGTCATTGTTTAGGCTCACACATGCACATGGCTACCCTCCTGGTTTATCATGATGCATGCGAGAGCTATAATTAATGACACAGTGAGCAAAAAGCTCAATACATTATGAAAGAGACTTGTGATGTGCAGGTCTAGGTGTGGGGTGTGGCCATGACTTGCTGCTGTACAAGCAGATCTCTCATCCTCTTATGGATTCTCAAACAACCTTCCCTGCATAGCTCAATACCCTGTATAGTGAGAGGAGAGGGGGGGAGAGAGGGAGGGAGGGATGAGAGATGTAAGGAGGGAAGAGAGGGAGGGAGGGTGAGAGATGTGAGGAGGGGATAGGGGAAGGTGTGGGAGATGTAAGGAGGGAAGAGAGGGAGGGAGGGTGAGAGATGTGAGGAGGGGATAGGGGAAGGTGTGGGAGATGTAAGGAGGGAAGAGAGGGAGGGAGGGTGAGAGATGTAAGGAGGGGATAGGGGGTGGGAGATGTAAGGAGGGAAGAGAGGGAGGGAGGGTGAGAGATGTAAGGAGGGAAGAGAGGGAGGGAGGGTGAGAGATGTGAGGAGGGGATAGGGGAAGGGGTGGGAGATGTAAGGAGAGAGTACAAACATGTAAATGGATTTATTTCTTACACATGCCAAAACACACAATACACACCACACAAGCATACACAAATGCACACCACACAACATACATCCACATACACATAACACACACACACACACCATACAACAGTCGCACACACACCACACCTTCATGAAGTCTTCAGGCTTCAGTGCTCCCCTATGCCTCAGTGTAGTCACCTCATCCATGGTGGGTAGGTAGACCATCAAGATGGACGCCGAGCAGCTACGCTTCATGTCCTGGTAAGGAAGGTTGCACACCTTACATAATAGAACTACTAAATGCATGTGGGGGGTGGGGGGGGGAAGGGGGAGAGGCTAACCAGTATTTCTCAGTGTAGTCATTGAATACTGACAGTAAACGAATGTACACAGTACACTTGGTTTGCCTGCCCCGCCAATTGAATAAGACAAGGTGACTGTATAAACCCTACCTTATAGTAAACATTTCCCCCTTCCCCACCAATCACACACCCTCCCACCCCTACACCTCCACTACAACACACCCTCTTAATCCCTACACCTCCACTACAACACACCCTTTTAATCCCTACACCTCCACTACAACACACCCTCTTAATCCCTACACCTCCACTACAACACACCCTCTTAATCCCTACACCTCCACTACAACACACCCTCTTAATCCCTACACCTCCACTACAACACACTCCCTTAACCTACACCTCCACCCTCCCCTATACCACACCCTCTTAATCCCCTACACCACACCCCTTCCCCATACCACATCCTTAATCCCCTACACCTCCACCCTCCCCTATACCACATACCAAATCCCTTAATCCCCTATGCCTCCACCCCCCCTTAACCCCTACACCTCCACACCTCATTCTCAGAATACTCTTCATCCACAATTGGATCAACAAGGAACTCTGTACCACACCTGACCTGTGCACAACAGAGGGAGGGATTTTAAGGAGACAGGAACAATGGGAGGGGCAAATAGGGGGCTTGGGAAAGGGGAGGAGGGGCAGAGTGTACTGCACACTACAGGACAAGTCCTGATTTTCCTGAATATAATTCCAACATCACTGGATAATTAACAGAAGTGATTGCTGTACCCCGATCCCTTACGAACAACTTAACAAACTTACTTAACTCCTCAAGTAACCTTATAACATAACACTCAAACGACCTTCTCCCAATCTCCTCATCCTCTGGACCCACACAACCTACCACAGAGCAGGCAACAGGTACGTCAAACATCTCTATCCCACAGTCTGTGAGGGCTGCACTTGCACAAAGGACTGCAGCAGCTAGTGCTGATGTGTGAAGGGAAAGGGGCGTGGTTCCAACATAAATCATTAAAACAATTATTATAATAAAAAAACAGTTCTAAAATTTAATAATATGGATAATAACTTTGTATACTACAAAGGTCACAACAATGTGATGGAGAACACTATACACTGCAATATCTCTTCCCCAATTCACCTACCACTGCCTCCATTTTCAATCACTACAATGTTAATCTCCAGCTGAAGCTTTGGGAATGTGACCTGAAGAGTAGAATAGGAGGAGGAAGAGGAGGGGGAGAGGAGGAGGAGAGGAAATGGTACCAAACAGTGGGGTGAATCGATAGACATGTTGATGCCAATGTTCTCACCAACTTTACAGCTCGCTGGAGTGCCTGCGTAATAAGGACGCTGTATTCCTTCTCCTCTTGGTCCTAATGGAGGGGGAGAGTGGAGAAGTGGGGGAATGAAGGAAGGAGGAGAGGGTGAAGAGATGAAGAAATAGTAGTGGAGGGGATGGAGGATTAAGAGATAGAGTGAGAGAGGGGAGAGGGAGGGAAAGAAAGGGAGTGAGGAGGGGGGAGGGAGAGGGATAGGGGGAGAGTGAGAGAGAATGATAGCAGGAAGACATCACCTATGTGCAATACAACACTGCTGTGCCTGAACATACCTGAAGGTATCTCTTCCGCTCTATACAGGAGAAAGGCAGAAACTTGAATTCGCAGCTTAGCACTCCCTGTTAAAGTGAGAGGTAGTGGGGTGAGGGTGTATAGTGTGGTGAGGGTGTGGTGGGGTGTAGGTGTTTAGGGGTGAGGGTGTGTAGTGGGGTGAGGTTGTGTAGGGGTGAGGGTGTGTAGTGGGGCGAGGGTGTGTAGTGGGAGCTAAGTACCGTAAGGTACCTGCTTATTAGCCTCCCCCCAACCAACAACCCCCAATGGAAAAAACATCTGCATCTTCATAATCATGGACGCTTCCATGTATAGTATGCAGACAGTAGCTGTGTTTCTTTGTGTGTGTGTGTGTGTGTGTGTGTGTGTGTGTGTGTGTGTGTGTGTGTGTGTGTGTGTGTGTGTGTGGTAAGCTTAGTAGGTGATGACAAGAGGTCTTGGTACAGACCTGCCACAGCACCTCCATAGAAGATCTCCCCTCCATTACATTTGGACCCCCCCCCCCCCCCCATTACATTGGACCCCTCTTCCCCCCCCCCCCCCCACTCCCCAATCACCCAAGGAGGGGCTCACTTCTGGGTTGAGGTCTTCCCTTCTCTCCTTATCCCTAGGACCATACCTTTGTAATGACAAAGAGACAGAGACATTGTTTATGCAGTGCAGTGAATGGGCAATTGTGGATAACGACATGCACACACACACATGCACACACACACACACACACACACACATGCACACACACATGCACACACACACACACACACACACACACCAGGTTGATAATGGTAACCAGACAAACACAACAGGTACCCGACTTACACTGCACAGAGTACCTTGGTCTTGCCATGCTCAAGGTACACAGAACCAGCGGCGTGAGGGTTCAAACCACACTGTAGGACTTGCAAGAGCAAAGGGTGGAGGGAGGGATGGGATTGGGAGGGGGGGGGGGGGAGGGATAAGGTGAAAGACCTATCAGTGCAGATGAACAGACTACGTACACAGAGGCCTGATCTGGTTGGCCTTTCTCCCATCTCTTCTGCAACCCTCCTCGTTTAACTAAGGTTCAAGAGACATTGGGCGGTTAGGATCTTCAGCAGTTACACCCAGGGTCTTGGTCGTACCCAGGGTGCTCAGTTGTTACACCCATGGTGCTCAGTGGACACACCCAGGGTGCTCAGTGCACAGGCACGTAACCAAATTATGTCCAAACGTCATACGTGGTGTTGATTTCATTAGCTTATAATTCTAGAAGTATTCCACAATATTACAAACTTTATTAGCACAGCTGTAAAATGTATACCGGAGAGATAGTGCAACACACTATCTCTGTCAATACCTAAAAGGGTTTAGAGGCAGCTGTTTGATTTGTCCGTTGTCCAGCACGGAATAAATTATTTTCCAAAATGCTGAACGAATAGGCCTAGTGGTGGGTGGTTCGTTAACTTTATCAGGTAAACATGATGCAGCATCCAAACACATCACTTGGGGGTGGGGTGGGGGGTGGGGGGGATTCTACTAGGTAAGTGTATGGTAGCAAGCATATTTGGCAGGTTGGGATTTAATCTCAAGCTTACTGCTGGCCTATGCAATTTCTCTTCTGTTTGCAAGTACAACAGGGGGTTCCGTGTTTCTTCCGGACCTTGTATACGTTTTTGTTCAGGCATGTTTATGCCCAGGGTTAAATAGAGAATAATCTCGTGTCTATATCGAACGGGTTAAAATACAAATTAAAACCGGTCTTTTTGAAAGTCGTAACGTATAGGATGCCGCTGATCTCGAAGAGAAAAGGTGAAGTTTTGACATCAGAAAGCAAGGTATGGAGGCGGAGGCTGTTTTAACACTTAAATGAAGACTATCAATTTTATTCTCTTCAGCGGCATAAAGTAGATTCCGTGGCACCTGGACCGAGGTATTGTGTGCGATATTTGACGTTTGTCTCGTCGTATTGCTCTATACGCTTTATTCGTTTGTATGCTATAGACTATTATCTTCACCTCTGTCTCCTCGCACACACACACGCACATGCGCTATACAACGTTCTCCCGTAAAGCAAAAGATGCTATGAGGCTCTACAAAGGCTTAGCTATGTGCAGGACGAATGGCACACCTTGGTGCGTACTATTCCCAGCGAGGAAATGGAGTTGAGAACGGTAAGTAGCGTTTTAAAGCTTTCTGCTCGCAACCTCGTAATGGATTGTACGCATCGTTGGTGAGTAGCTGTTTTATATTTTCCCGAACAGATGATTGCTAGGTGCGTCGGCTCGTTTCTCAACGGAAAAGGCGGGATGCTTGTCTTCGGAGCAAGCAAAACTGGTAAGATGGCTGGTTGAGCCCCGCCCCTATTTAAGTTGATTACCGGGAAGAGTACCTGCAGAACTCTGGGACTTATAGAGCGCCCCCCCCCCCCCCCCCCCCCTTCTCACGAGATCCCTTTCAGCAAGTCCCGTGGGGTTCACCCTTATAGCAACCTTTCTGTAGCAGCTGCTGTGTACCAGCTTCTCTGGTTGTGTTTTAATGTATGTGGTCTCCAACACAGGTGATAATGATCTTGTAGTCTGGCTTACTGTTTTTAAAACGTGTGTAGTTACATGGTTCTAGTTTAAAAGTCAGTCTGTCATTCCATGATGGGTGATCTTAAGAGACCTGCTAGCAGCAAAATGACTGTGTGTGTGCATGCAAGTAGACCCTCAAAAAGCACCAGGTGGAACCAATTGTCCTACCATAGCCCCACTCCCTGGATAGTATGAGAACCAGTGAGCATAGTATGAGAACCAGTGAGCATAGTATGAGAACCAGTGAGCATAGTATGAGAACCAGTGTGCATAGTATGAGAACCAGCTTTTTATTTCTAATGAATCAATTGCACACTTATAAGAGTTGAAACCTAAAGTCAAGTTTAATTTTAAATAATAACAGGGGAGGAGAGGTAGGGGAGGGGATAGCAAATGTGTGTGGCTTTCCAAGAATACCTTACAACGATCACCTTAACACAATGTATATGTATTATCATCCCACCATCCCACAGTCCACCTCACCCAGTCACCTTTTATCTTCACCATTGTCACTTACTCTTGCTATCATCTTCACTATTGTCACCTACCCTTACTATCATCTTCACTATGGTCACCTACCCTTACTATCATCTTCACTATTGTCACCTACCCTTGCTATCATCTTCACCATGGTCACCTACCCTTGCTATCATCTTCACCATTGTCACCTACCCTTGCTATAATCTTCACCATTGCCACCTACCCTTGCTATCATCTTCACCATGGTCACCTACCCTTACTATCATCTTCACCATTGTCACCTACCCTTGCTATCATCTTCACCATTGTCACCTACCCTTGCTATCATCTTCACCATTGTCACCTACCCTTGCTATCATCTTCACCATGGTCACCTACCCTTGCTATCATCTTCACCATTGTCACCTACCCTTGCTATCATCTTCACCATTGTCACCTACCCTTGCTATCATCTTCACCATTGCCACCTACCCTTACTATCATCTTCACCATTGTCACCTACCCTTACTATCATCTTCACTATAGTCACCTACCCTTACTATCATCTTCACTATTGTCACCTACCCTTGCTATCATCTTCACCATGGTCACCTACCCTTGCTATCATCTTCACCATTGTCACCTACCCTTGCTATCATCTTCACCATTGCCACCTACCCTTACTATCATCTTCACCATTGTCACCTACCCTTGCTATCATCTTCACCATTGCCACCTACCCTTACTATCATCTTCACCATTGTCACCTACCCTTGCTATCATCTTCACCATTGCCACCTACCCTTGCTATCATCTTCACCATTGCCACCTACCCTTGCTATCATCTTCACCATTGCCACCTACCCTTACTATCATCTTCACCATTGTCACCTACCCTTGCTATCATCTTCACCATTGTCACCTACCCTTGCTATCATCTTCACCATTGCCACCTACCCTTGCTATCATCTTCACCATTGCCACCTACCCTTACTATCATCTTCACCATTGTCACCTACCCTTGCTATCATCTTCACCATGGTCACCTACCCTTGCTATCATCTTCACCATTGCCACCTACCCTTACTATCATCTTCACCATTGCCACCTACCCTTGCTATCATCTTCACCATTGCCACCTGCCCTTACTATCATCTTCACCATTGCCACCTACCCTTGCTATCATCTTCACCATGGTCACCTACCCTTGCTATCATCTTCACCATTGTCACCTACCCTTGCTATCATCTTCACCATTGCCACCTACCCTTGCTATCATCTTCACCATTGTCACCTACCCTTGCTATCATCTTCACCATGGTCACCTACCCTTGCTATCATCTTCACCATTGTCACCTACCCTTACTATCATCTTCACCATTGCCACCTACCCTTGCTATCATCTTCACCATGGTCACCTACCCTTGCTATCATCTTCACCATGGTCACCTACCCTTGCTATCATCTTCACCATTGCCACCTACCCTTGCTATCATCTTCACCATGGTCACCTACCCTTGCTATCATCTTCACCATGGTCACCTACCCTTGCTATCATCTTCACCATTGCCACCTACCCTTGCTATCATCTTCACCATGGTCACCTACCCTTGCTATCATCTTCACCATGGTCACCTACCCTTACTATCATCTTCACCATTGTCACCTACCCTTGCTATCATCTTCACCATTGTCACCTACCCTTACTATCATCTTCACCATTGTCACCTACCCTTGCTATCGTCTTCACCATGGTCACCTACCCTTGCTATCGTCTTCACCATGGTCACCCTTGCTATCATCTTCACCATTGCCACCTACCCTTGCTATCATCTTCACCATTGCCACCTACCCTTGCTATCATCTTCACCATGGTCACCTACCCTTACTATCATCTTCACCATTGCCACCTACCCTTGCTATTATCTTCACCATTGTCACCTACCCTTGCTATCATCTTCACCATTGTCACCTACCCTTGCTATCATCTTCACCATTGTCACCTACCCTTGCTATCATCTTCACCATTGCCACCTACCCTTGCTATCATCTTCACCATTGTCACCTACCCTTACTATCATCTTCACCATGGTCACCTACCCTTGCTATCATCTTCACCATTGTCACCTACCCTTGCTATCATCTTCACCATTGTCACCTACCCTTGCTATCATCTTCACCATTGTCACCTACCCTTGCTATCATCTTCACCATTGCCACCTACCCTTGCTATCATCTTCACCATTGCCACCTACCCTTGCTATCATCTTCACCATGGTCACCTACCCTTGCTATCATCTCATCCTCACTCACAATTACATCCCTTCACCTCATCACACACCCACACCTCCATGTTAGGCTTTGTCTATGGAGACACCATCAACAGAAAGGAGGAGGATAACCTCAGACTGGTGATAGATGAGACCTTCAAGAAGTTCAAGCCAATGGTCAGGCCAGACATGTATAGGGTCACCTTCACCCCTGTGAAGGAGGTAGGGGCAAGTACTCACGGGGACTTGCGCATTGTGGAGATTCGTGTTGCCCCCGGAGACAGATACAAGCTTTATCAGGATGAGTTTCACCAGGTGACCAGTACTATTAAGCCACAGTTATTATACTACAGTTATTTGGTCAGTTATTAAGCCACAGTTATTAAGTCACAGTTATTCCCTGCTCTTAAGCACATTGCTACCATTAAACCATGCTATTCTCTCTAAACAGCTGTACGTATTCCTACCATTATCCTTAGTGACCAATGACTATGGCCTCTTGCAATAAACTGTAGACTGATGTAAACTTAATAGCGGTTCACACATGTAGCGAATCCCCTACAGTTTCAAATCTTCCACCTCCTTCTTTTGCTCCATCTCCCAGGTGTTCCTGAGGCGTGGACAGGTGGTACATGGACCACTCACTCCTCACGAGATCAAGCTCCACACCTTGAAGCAGTGCACAGAGGTAAGAGGGCAGCATGTTTTGTGTTGCCGTGGAAACCATTGCTAACCACATGTTGTCGTCAGCACCACTTTTTTGTCGTTGCCGTGGTACTGCATACTGGCGTTACCTGTCGCTGCATTTTGATTGGCACAGTTGTGCGTGGTTAATAAAGTACATGTTTAAACTTACCTCTAAACCTACTCCATGTACAGTTTAACCTCTCTAATGCAGATACTATCAGGGACCCACCTCAATTGTCTTGATTATCGAGATGTCCCTATTTCAAGGGTTCGTAATATACATCAATCAATGAAATTTCGATACTTTGGGGATTCCAAATTTCAAAATGTGTCCACAGTGTACAGTAGTTGTCCGCATATCAGTGATCCCAATTCAGGGATTCCACTGTATTGATATTAAAGGACATACCGTAAGCAGTTCGATTAGAACTGTCCCATACACTTGGCTATATATCATGCTGTAGATCTACAGACGTCTTTCAAAGTATCCCCCATTTGGTCTATGGGAGCTAACACATTTCATAATAATATTCATAGATGGTCACGTGACCTTTGTGTAGTAGTTAATTATATTTGGCACAACGGTGGTCAATAATCTTCAAGACTTCAATCCTTTATGATAAGAATATTTAACCAAGTGGGCTGTTTAATTTGGCCTATGTATTTATTCAGTTCAGTTATTATATACATAACATAAGCCCAACAACACAATAATGTACACACCCCTCTCCACAAACAATGATCAATATCTCACTGTTTGATTTATTCTGCTTGTGACCAAGTTTCTGAGCGAATTGTTTTTAACTTTAATGACAACATTAGCTTTTCGACCCATATTCTTTCAGTGGATTGAATTTATTAATGGAAATTATTAGTTTTGTATGTCATTGATAGGGCTGTCGAAATAATTCCAGCATTTCTAATTGCCAGCATTTTCTATTTTTAAAGCATTGTATACTGCCGAAAACAGTCAGTAAATCACAAAATCAAGTGCTATCCCGAAATGTACAGTGCACTGCTATTTTGGCGAATGTTGAGGTACCGTCTTCCAAATTGGCCAGAAAAAGACAACTGAAAAACGGTCTCACCCAAGGTCACACGTACACCTAAATGCTAGCACTTACTGACTCCACGATAGACAGTAACTCTTAAAATTGCAGGTGGGTAGCAGCACAGCCACTGTGCCTTGCCTAATAGCCCTGGAGCCATCAGAGACAGGCAGTAGCACAGCCGCTGTAGCTTCGGAATCATAGAACCATGCAAACAAGCAAGCATGACGGTTTAAAAGGTAGCCGACATTTTTGGTGGAATTTGGAGCATTTTTTTGCATATATATTTTTGACAGTCCTAGTCATGCATTATAACAACAAATTATAATCTTAGGAATAACTAGAATTAAAAAAAAAACTGTGTACATGTACTGTATTATAATAGTTAACAAACTGATTGTGTAAACTGTTATACGGAGTGCAGAAACAAGTTGCTCACCAGTTCCCCTACTGAGCTGACCTTACGGGTAGTTCTAAGTACCAGGGGGCTGCTGCCGCCCCCTCCCCCCCCCCCCCCCCCCCCGTACCTCACATCTTGTACATACTGATACCAGTAGGGCGAAATTCAATGAATAATATATCTTTGAGCCCCCCCCCCCCCTATTAAGGCTATTCCTTCACCCGTGACATAGTGCCTTGTTGATAGATACCATTGGTCTTTATTGTACGTAACAGCAAGATGTTTCTGTTTCTATTGCCTAATGGTGAGCATGTGGATGGTGTGCCATTTCTCCTTTGTCATTTCTACCTCTGCAGAAACTGCTTGCTGAAAACTGTTTCGTCAATCTTCTTCAAGGAAAAGGAGAGTCCAACAGAGTGAAGGAGAGTAGTGATAGGGTGAAGGAGGGTAGTGATAGGGTGAAGGAGGGTAGTGATAGGGTGAAGGAGGGTAGTGATAGGGTGAAGGAGGGTAGTGATAGGGTGAAGGAGAGTAGTGATAGGGTGAAGGAGGGTAGTGATAGGATGAAGGAGGGTAGTGATAGGGTGAAGAAGGGTGCATGTAATGGCTTTGAAAACGATCGTCCTAATACTACTGGAGGTCAGGCTGACATTGAAAAAGGTCGTAACAGTCAAAGTAATGCTTTGAAGGATTGTACCAACGAAAAGAGTCAAAATAAGGACGCTGAAAATGTGTGTATTGACTCTGCAAAGGGTCAAAATGACCCCCTCGCAAAGAGTCGCACTGTAACCATCATCACAGCTCAGGCTGATGGCGGGGTTCCCACAAAGGTTCGTAGCATCGCCACCATAAATCGCAGCAGCATGGTCCAACGGATGGCTAGAGGCTTCGAAGGACTTAGCAAGGAGACGGCCATCAGTGTGGACGATGTGAGCAGGGTGTCATCTCTGAGCGTGGTATCCATGAGGGCCGACTGTCTGTCTGTACGCTCAGCGATGACAGGCTCCCCTCCACACAATTCAAAGGACGCTGCTGCTTGTTCGGTGCAGGCTGACTCTGTTGTGTCGGAGCGCGCGCTGCCACTGGTGGTCGCAAACGAGGAGGCTGGCCGGGTAAAGCCGGCCGATCCAGGTGTAGGTGCGACCACACGTGATGCCCCCAAGGTTACCGGAGGACTGGGGCAAGCTGGCTGCAATCTGAGTCAACCTGGACGCGTCGACGCAGGAGCAAGTGTTGTTTCAGGAGCTGGTGAGGATTCGAGCAGGGACATTAGTCAAATGAAGTCGGATTGCACTAATACGGCCACCCCTGCTGTACCATCAAGACCTGTGTACCAAGGAAGCACTGCTCCCAGCACTAATACATCCACCCCTGCTGTACCATCAAGACCAAGCACTGCTCCCAGCACTAATACATCCACTCCTGCTGTACCACCAAGACCAAGCACTGCTCCCAGCACTAATACGGCCACCCCTGTACCATCAAGACCAAGCACTGCTCCTAGCACTAATACGGCCACTCCTGATGGACCGGTGTACCAAGGAAGCACTGCTTTGAGCAGCAAGCCTGTGGCAGAGGTTATTCCAATATGTAACAAGAGTATGCAGCAGGCTAAGGGAACCCACCCAGGTAATGATTATTGTCCCGTCATTCCCTCTACTGGGCAATCACTGTCATCAGTGAGGGTGCATGGCTCCTGCAAGGAAAATAAGGAGACTTGTTCAGCAGCTTCTGTTGCTATGGGAGTCAACCGAGTTGTTCCTGGCTTGAACCAACAAGTCGCCAATCATCTTCAAGCCCCACCCCCTTCTTTAAACAAACAGCATGCCGTACCTGCCCTTACAGGATACCAACCATATCAAGCCCCACCATATCCTCTCGTGCCGCTTGCCAGAGCTGGCTGCAGCCATGTTGGACAATACCCTGGTCAGGTTTATTACAGCAGTACCATTGGGTCTAACAACGGCATGTTCTCAAGGCCACCTCCGACCTTGGCACCACCAGTGGTCTACTACCCAATGCTACGTCCTCCTTCCTACTACCAGTGACCCCATACCACCACTTCATTCAGTTCCCTTACACAACACTGTTATATCGTGCACACACAGCAAATTCTGCAACATTGAACGATCTCTCCTGTTCATTTTGTGTGTTTGTGTGTGTGTGTGTGTAACATGTTAAATTGGTGAATGTCTTGTCATATACTCCTGCTAGAATGAAAAATTAAAGAGTTACTTTTTTTAATTTAAGGTTTGAGTTAACTGTAAAATCATTTAATGAAGGGGTTGAAATGCCTTGACCAAAGATTCGTCTGGGTCAACCTGAACAAAACAATATTCTTCTCTGAAAAGGGGGCAGCTGTCATCCCAGCAGTTCCTTGAACAAGTGTACACCATGACAGTGCCAAATTCAACCAAGGGAGCCTCAGTGCCACTGCTGGCATGCTTCTCCCTCACTGATTTTTGAACAAGGTATACCAAGGTAGGCATCAGTTGGAATTCGTACACACAGGAGGAGCCGCAGTGCTTGCATTTGATATGTTCCGGCTTCAATGAGTTTGAAGTGCTCCTCAGATAAAGCGGGCACCCAGAGTGGTGGTATCTAATGGAAACAACAACATCATTCTACTGGTACCACAGGAAAATCCCAGCCTTGGGTTCTTAGGGTGGTTTTAAAAACCAACCCGGAATTGAGCGTCTAGCATAGCAAAATTGATTTAGGGTGGGTATAACTTAAAAACCATGCTGTTTGTCGAACAAAAACCATGTTGAGTTCATTTTTAGTACTGCTTCAACACGGTTTTTGTTCGACAAACCCAGTATGGTTTTCTATTACCACCCTGGACGCCGAATCCCAGGAGGCTTTTTGCGCTAGATGCTCAATTCCAGGAGGCTTTTTGTTAAAAACCACCCCAAAAGCCCAAGGCTGGGATTCTGAAACTTTTTGCTGCGTATAAGTTACGCGCGCTGGTTTACCGTAAAATCTGTTCGGGCCACTTCGAAACAACTTTGTAGAACTTCTCAAAAACTCTGTCGCCATGTTTCGCTGTTGCCTTTTCGTACTTCTCGCCGCTCCAGGAACTCTCGTCGCCACGTTCCTTGTTCTCAGCGTCGTCGGCTTCGGCCTGGTACCTTTTCGTCGACATCTGAACGACCTCGTCGGTGTCCTCGAAGACATCGATGAAGAACGAGGGGAAGCAAGGCCCGTTATAACTCACCGCGCCACTGCACGGGGTGCTGCCAGCTTTGAACCCTTCAGTAGTGAGGGAGATACACTCGGTCTTGCAAGGGTCCGCATAACTGATCGGTGTATCCTCATCATTAGCACTGCTAAGCGAATGGGACGTGGCTTATAAAAAAAAAAGGAAAGGGGGGTGGGGGAGGGGGCACATGTGTTACCTGTCCCAGTCCCACCGGTCGGCTCCATCGCACCACTCGTCCACGCCCATGCGTAAGCCGCTTTTTTCCAACTGGCCGCACCTGTCGCTCGCACCATAGTCAGCTTCCAGAAGCTGGGACCGTAGTACAAGCCAGCTGTATAAGGGTGCATTAATAGTTTACAAAGTTAGCCTCTCGGAGTGGAGGAGATGTTATTACCTCTCCTGTGCGGACCAGCACTCGCGTTGCTCACAGCAGTAGGTGTGGATAAGGCGGTGGTACTTGGAACCTTCGAGCGGGCAGTACACCTGGACAAGGAGCAGGAGCGGTCTGCCACACCGCCTGCAAGCCGGCAGGGCGTCCATCTTCACGCTAGGGTAGAAGTCCTTCGTAACGGTGTGTTGTAGTTTCGATAAAGAGGAAGGCCACGCAAACAACGAATTTGCGTTTCAACACACAGGCCTCAACTTCTATGTATCCATACCGGATAGCCTCCTATCTTATTTTCGTAAGGCGAAAGGTTCGTGCCAGGGCACCTCTCGTCGCATACTCCTAGCTTAGCCGTCATATGCACACTATTAAAATAACAGGAGTTAAGTTAATAGTATTGATGGTTATTGCTAGCAGAGATAATATATAGAGGGATTGGAAACGAATCACGTGCGCCATAGACTTTAGCGCGCCCTATCCTTGCACGCGTGAATCACACCTATGTTGACCAAAAAAGGGGGCGGAATTGTAGGCTTGAATTGAAGCCTTGAATGTTACAAGGTAAAGAAACGTGCCTTCTCAAGTTTAAAAAAAGTATTCGATAGATGATCCATTAAGGATTCATTGAATACTTATAGATTCGATTTTGAGCCATTTTTTAACCGAAAAAGAAAAAGAAATGGCCATTTTTTTACTTTGCGGGGAGAATCCGGCGATCTAGAATAACTGTTCTCGTCATTATTTGTGTATTTAATGCCATAGTCTAGTATGTGCCTACCGCTATGTTGTTTGCGTTAGCATCTTCAGAAACTTCGCTGTGATGTTTTGGGTACCCTTACTCTTGCGGGGAGTCACGGCTTTTTGTAACGATGGTGGCTGGTTTTGATATGTTACTTTGGTAGAGCTATGTTGGTTGTGTGCCTAGCACATGTTTTTTAAGTTAAATCACGTTCCAATCGTTTTGTATATCTCAAAAGTGATGGGTGGAAGTAAATTGAGGTTTCGGCACATTAAGAACGCGAGGAAAAGGGGGACTTTGGTCGTGGCAATTCCTCGCGCTCAAGTACATGTACCTGCTACAGAAGGCCTAACCTTGTCCGTGCCTGTTCCAGAGATTATATCTGTACAACCTTCTAAACGTGTCTGTTGTATAAAAATTCTAAGTGCTATACATGTATCCGAACCGCTTGTAAGGATTCGTTCGAGGATTGCGCGCGTTAATTAGTGTTGATTGGCCCCGTTTCCAATCCCTCTATATATTATCTCTGATACAAGAACTGTGCGGCTGAACCATTATAGCCACATATTGTAAGTGAAATACAGAAGATAACAGGAGAGGTTTTTGGTATATTTTCATACAACACTTGGCGGTCGAGCGATGTGCATGATGTTGGGAACATGTAGTTCACAGGTCACAGCATTTCGAGTTCGACCCCATATGAATGCCTCTTTTTTAATTCTTCACCCCACATGAATGTAAAGGTATTGTTGTTGAAGTATAAGTTCCAAATGTATAATTTCATCTATAGCTTAGTGGATTACGGAAACAGATAGTCGAAGTGATTCTTCCCGTCGCTTAAGCATGCATGTAGGCGCTGCTTTTTTGCTGCCTTAAAAATTTTTAGGGCGACTTTATTATGTTGTTTCTCATGCGTATGCGCGTGCCCAATACTTGTTTCTTTGTCAAAAAATAAATGTTGCACATATATTTTTTGTCACTTACAAAGACAGATAAAAAAGATCAATTTTTAAATATGTATGGCTAATAGATGTATGTATGCAGTTGTTTATGTCCTAGCCCACTAACAGCTTCAATACGACACCTGCAAAACGTCATGATCCCGTATATAGCTGATTGTGCTGAGACACAACATCTCCACCGAATGTCCAAGTTACAGCATAGTTGCCAAGGCGATGTAGCATGTTATGGGGACATACATGTCTCCATATGCATTCCAATCCACCATTTGAGGGCAACCTGTCAAGATACGCGAGCATAAAGAAATCTCGCTTTGTCGGCAGCATCATGCAGAGCTGCTATTGAGGAGCTGATAGAACTTTGCGCTTCCAATTCGAAGGAAAGAAGATGCTGTCGATGAGGGTGGTCTAAAAACCTCATCAATAGTAAGGCACTATTAGAAACTACATTACAAGTCAATTTAACAACTCAATATGCTCTTGGGCCTCTCACTTGCATTGAATGCATGCAGTCCCTCACTGCTCGCATTGGAGATGGTAGCACTCGTGTTTATATATACCATAGCTTCATTCGCCACGTCAATCGACTAATCTCGTACCCAGACCCGGGCCCAATTTTACGTAGCTCAGGTCTACGTCCAGTTGCAGGTTGATGTCTGGAAGGTTATGCGCCGATAACAACTCGTAATTAATTGCAACTTCATAATATGATAGCGTATATATCGTCATTAAAAGTGGAGTCTACGAATGAATATAATTATATATATACGCATGCATTGTAACATGCCATCAAGATAATAATTTATTATGATCAGTAAATACGTCACAAACACCATCCCGTACGGCTAAAAACTATACAATAATGCTTTCTCACAAAACAAACAACGTCTTTACTCATATTCGTTTACTTTTTCTGGAGGGATATACATCGCATTTTGCCTGGAACAAGAGATAAAGATGTTAGTTTCAAATTATAGGTGACAAATTATACAGGGTAATTGAAAAGTCGCGCAAAATCTTTGAATTGGTAGAACTGATATAACTCCAGAGCTGAGCATGGAAAAATTATGATATTGAACCAAAAAACATGCTAGTGATTAATATAAAGTTATTGATTAGTAGTTTTAAAAGTAACTGCTCAATTAAATGTTGAATTCTGGAGTTATACCATTTTGCGCGACTTTATACTTTCCCCCCGTATTAGCGTATGAGACCCAATTAAAGATATATACTCAGTGCTATCCTATGTATGTTGCATTATTATTAGTAAAGGATCCTCAGGCTTACTTCACTTCCACAATTCCGTTTCCATTAGGCTTCACAGTGTTCTCTGTGAACTTTCCTTGGAGGCTGAAGTACACTCCAGCCACTACTGTTGCAATAATAGCAGCCAGAACAAGCAATCCCAGGATTGCTCCGATTATAGCACCGGCAATGCATCCCGCGCCACAAGCTTCAGACTTCGGGGGTATTGCTGCTTAATCATGCATGAGAAAATCATCGATATACTAGCATTACTTATATAGTCTGCATATAAATGTATATAGCTATAGCTTTAGCATTAATATTTCTCGTATAGACCTCCCCCCGCGCCAGTTATTAATTATAAAGCGTGTAATTATCGCAGCAATTTTAACTTGGGGTTATACAGCCATTATTTTCTATTCACGTGACATTCAGTTATGTGGTGCACGTGCATAATAAATGATGTAAGAATCACCTGCGCGCATGGTAGGTCTATTTTGGAATGGCCCCGAAGTATGCACGCAGGTTTGTATAAACAGCCGCGCACTCTCCTTTGCATGATGACATTAAAATCTATCTGGCTTTGAAAATATATTATTTTCTGTAATAGTGCATACATGTTCTCATTTAACGCATGCACATTGTCTCGCATGTTAAGTGCGGGTATATTTTTACGTGCAGCATAAAGGACAACTTACAGTAGGTGCAATTGTTGAAGACTGTGTCCAAAACATAGCCATTGCGGCACTTTGCGCACGAAGTTGCGCTGGTGCAACTCGCACAGTTTGCAGAACAATTGACTGGAGGGATTCAGTTTTAATATCATGCACTCCTGACAAAGTCATGCCATCTCAGGGTTTCAATGCTGCATGCATGCCACTAAATATATATACCCCGGCTTTCCCCCCCCCCCCCCCCCCCCCCCCCCAACCCAATGCTCCAATTCACCGCATGCACCGTATATGGTAGCGCAGGTATAGTGATCGGCATGCGCAATAGCCGGAGGTAGTGTTCGGGACCCGATGTGTTACTATATTTAAAGGGAACGTAGTTGCATTAAACTATACTTATAAGCTTCCTAAGACAACCCAGAAGGATGGTTTTTATTCTTTTTCAAATAATGAGACGTCTTCTTGAAGGCGCTGTGTTGTGTGTTTGGGTGTTGAAAGTACGGTTGCATGCCGACCACTCCCCCCATAGGGACAGTTCATGCCGACCACTCCCCCCATAGGGACAGTTGCATGCCGACCACTCCCCCATAGGGGCAGTTCATGCGCCATTTTCTTTGCGTTTGAATCGTTATAACTCACGAACGGTAAGACGTTGATAATCTTTATAAAGACTATATCAACATCTTATTTTCAACAATTCATACTATATGGTAAAGTAGATTTTGCATGGGGTCTTGATAATTTTCGGCAGGTCGAGTAATCAAATTTCTGTACCTATTGATTTGTTCTGTTCGTTAATTTCTATCTCGTCCGTATACGGAGATATAGCTGTGTAAAGTGCGTGCACAGTTTCCCGCTCGATTCGCGCGCCAATGATAAGATTGGGAGGCGGGTGCGTAATTAAATCATTGGCGCAAATCGAGCGGCAAACCGTGCACTCACTTTGCACAGCTATATATCTTCGTAACGGATGAACTAAAAATTAACGAACAGAGCAAATCACTGAATATAGGTACAGGACCTCGATCTCTAACTAATTTGAAGTGATTTGATTGACTAGCTCCTACTGAAAGTTATGGCGGGTTGAAACCCTGTGGTGTATCTGACGTTGTAATGCTGGCACGGCGGAGCAAGTAAGGACCCCAAAATGTATTTTGCCATAGAGAATTAAATGATGTAGTATGAAGTCTTTAAAATAGGACGTCGCTATTACGCTTATCTATGTATAACGATTCAAACGCAAAGGACTGTTATAATATTTTGGGTCACGAAATTTTTCGTAAACAGTCCGATATGTATAATATGCATAATTAATTCACTACAATGTACATCCATGAAATAACTTGCATCTAATAGTATACATGTCACCACCATCCGCATGCACGTTTTCAGTTATGCGACGCTATACAAATTAATAGCAACGGGACTTCCTTATATAAAAATATTCACGTGCTTCTATTCCCTCTGCGACTGAGTTAGCCTAAGGCTGAGTCACGTTGGGTTATGAATCGCGCATGCACTTAAGCTTTTTGGGGGGTGGGGCGGCAACAATATGCATGAAACTACAATGTATATATACAAGTGCACGGGGTGGCACATGCAATAGCATATATATGGAGCGCGCTAACTCAGAGATATACAAAAACGCACGTCCCTAAATTTGGGTTGTTGTAGCGATTCTGCACGCGATGTGCATGCATCATGCACAAACCAAATTAAATGTATATCAATATCTGCATGTTTACTGCATGACTGCATGCAAACAATTGTAATCTTTTCTCTTACGGCAGTTGGAGTTACTGACGAAATAGCCTGAGCTTGTAGGGCAATCGCACAGTTTTCCTGCGTACCCAGATGGACACATGCAGTTGCCGCCACTGCAAGTACCTCCATTTTGACACAGGCAACCTTGACAAGATAATGATGTACTTAATGGTAACCGTTAACACAGTTGCGCTGCGGCTTACCTGAGCAATCACGTCCAGTGTTCACCTGACTACAGTAACAGGCGCAGCTATCATTTCGTAGTATTCCGCCATTTTGACAGCTGGTCAAGCTACAAGGTACTGGAGGAATAAGTGGTTATTTATATATAGCCATAAACATATTGTGCACTAGAAAACACTCTGTTCTTACCACACGTTCTGCTCGCATCAGGATATGATGATAGTGGACATGCATCAGTACATGTGATGCCATCTGACAGGTAGTAATTGCAACAAGCTGTGCTGAAGTTTCTCCCTCCAGTAGGGTAATCAGTATCCGTAAAATAGCACAGTGAACATCCGGTGCAGCCTGAAGAAGAAGATACAAACGTATATATGTGTGCATGGTCCCCCATTATTGTAACTAACTGTTGCAATGGTTGACCGCATCAGTGCTCCGAGGTGGAGAACTGAAGGTGGGGTTCAGGCAGTAGCCACAATCTGTTCTATTATTGGCACTGACTGCGGCAGAGGTAGAATTCAGAGTCGTTCTGTCGAACGAAGTACTCTCCAAGAAGGTTGACGTGGCGCTCCACACAGAGTTGACACACTCGAACTCGAACTGGCCGTACACCGGTACCGGTCCTACTCCATTATTGGTGTAGTACGCCACTATAGAGACGAAGCGATACTGGTTGCGTATGCCAGAGCTCGACGCACACACGACGCGGTACTTGAACCCCTCGGGTGCCGTCTGAAGCACAATGGTGGGAGGTGCTGTGTCCTGTAGTCCCCTCAAATTTGCGGAGATCAGACTTTCCACTAGGACGCTGTTGGGAAGACTATTACATCCGGCCTGCTGGGCCACTGTTAGCGATGTAAGACAACCCAGAGCGCTGACAAACAACACTAGGTCCATCTCTTCCGTTCAGTTGTCAGCTAGTACATAATGATATACGGTATATAGTATCGTCATGCATAATATATATAATTTGGTCAAAAGGTGGCTTATATTTGATATTCATGTGCTCCGGCTATGCGATTACTCTCCATGCGAGCTATGCAAAAATACATCCATGCATATATATATAATATATATATATATAATAATTATATAGGACAGTGTCCAGCAGAATCACCCTTCTGGCTAGTTTTTCAAGTTTTCAAATTTTTTGATTTTCCTTGAACACCCATGAGCTTCTGTCAAATGGTCCTCAGTTACGCATCCTAAATCGGACTATCCATCACAAAGTTATTAAGCACTGAATTTATAATTAGCCATGCATTTCAATGCGAGCGTTACTTTTCTTTTGCTTGTTCTGGAAAATTTTGATAAAGTACCATAAGGGTGATTTTGTTGGACACTGTCCCATATATATACCTTTGGGTCAGTATAGTTTACTGAATTGCTCAGTTGCATGCATGCAGCTATAATATACAGTTATTGCATGCTGATATTACGTGTAGCTATAATCGCCAATGACTCCCGACCGGTTCAGGATTAGGCATCCTCCAAATTACAGTCCAACTAGACCATAGACCTGTAGGATTTATAAGCAGGAATTTGCGGAGGATTGCGCTGTGCAATCAAGGAATCCCTTCTTTGGCGCGCATCCATTGGGCATGCACCGTTTATTCCAGGATTGCAGCTAGAGATGCGCAAATGCAATCATAGGATTGCGCAGCATAATCTAGGAATCCTTATACTAACTTTGGGGCGCAAAGGTATTGCATAGTGAAGTCGCATCATACCGGCTCTGCATGCATGTAGTGTATATTGTTGCCAGCACATAAAATCATTCTGTTCATATAGATACCAAATTGATAAAATACTTGGCTAATACCTAAAATTTCTTTTCATGCATGCATGCTTATGCTGTTGGTGGTGATTGATGCACACTCGAAGTGGATTGAAGTCGAAGATATGAAAGGAGCCACAACAGGAGCTACCATTCAAAGGTTGAGAGCAATGTTTGCGAGATTTGGTATTCCGGAATCTATATAGTTTCCGACAATGGGCCTTGCTTCATTAGCAAGAGTTCAAGGATTTCTTAAGGAAGAATGGGGAAATGCACATAAATCACGTTCCTTACGCATGCATGCGTCATGCGTAGGTTATTACATCTTCTCCCCTCCGAAGGAAAACAACGTTTTTACCACCCATATTTCTCTGGAGGTCGCCTGACCCGTCTGGGGTATTTCTTTGGTTGAATTCCAACTTACCGCCTGCTTCATCCGTTGCTTTCACCTCTGCTTCAGAACCCACATTTTGTCACTTCCCAGGTGCTTCGACAACCATGCAGTGGGTTTTCTGGAATGGTCTTCGTAATTTCTCCTCCTTTCGTCTGCTCCATGTTCTTTTGTCTTTGATCACTAGCACCTCTCGGGACCAATATTAATGTTTTTCGCCCAATCCTACTGATTTTCGTTCTGCTCTTCAAGAAGCACTCTTAGCTGATCAGATACTATTCCTACCTCCAGCTGTAAATGACACCGGCCCCGTACACTTCACTATCTTTCCACTTCCGAGTCCATTTTCCACCCTTTTCGTGTACATGTACCTTCACATAAACTTTACTTCCGACATAGAGTTTCCTTTCCTTATAGTATGAACGTCATGGTACTCTTTCTGTTTTTCTGCTGCTTTTTAATTCCACTCTGTCAGCACAATTTGGGTGCAACAAATTCAATCTGCCTCCAGGCATCTTCCCAGTAATAACTCCGTAGACGACAGCTTTGTCACACTTTGAGGTGTCATCTGATACTGGAACAACAATCAATAGCGATTTTGTCACTTACATTGCAAATACAAAAGTGTGTGAAGGTCACCTATCGTCACCCGTTATAGTTTGATGTGACGATGAAAATCGGGTGAAGATCACCGAAAAACGTATCAATTGGTGTGATTTCATTCCAGCAATGGTGTGAAATTTTCAGTGTGATTTCACTCCTATATATAGTAGGCGACCTCACTCCGTTATTCGTGTGAATTCAGTCTATTTTTATTTTACATGTAAGCTATATATATGTAACAAAGCTATATAGTTGAGAACATCATACTTGGCCTAATAATTTTTTTCATTTGTACCCTATTTGATTGTAATTTTATCACCAACTGTAAAAGCTGAAAACAAAAAAAAATTATGCAGTTGCATACAAAATACACTTAGCAATGTGAACTTGAAAAATGAAATTATTTATTAATGAAGTTATTTGATAATTAAAAAAATTAGTTACCCTCTCCAAACTCACTTCTTCGTTGATTTTCTTCCCGAAAATTGGGTTGTTTCCAGTTAAATTAGGTTTATAGACACTTCATCATCGCCTTTACCTTTTCAGTTTTACGCGTTCAACTTTCGATCAATCGTTACGATTTAAAACACCAAAATGAGCCATTTTGGTTACCATTTTTGTTCGTCGATTTGTGCTCTTCAAAAAGTGCGGAATCGCTCCGAATTTTCAGTATTAAGCGAGCGATGCATTTGATTTAGAATCAGCATCCTTGCATACTTGTATCGTTAAATGCAACGTACAAAAACAACTAAAAGTTGAAAGCAGCTTGGTAATGCTGCCATTTTGAGTTATTGAATACAATTATATTACTCAATAACTATCGATGCTATCATGGCTGAGGGTGGTGCCGAGGACGTTGTTTTGGGCAATCAAAACGGTTCTTTTCAGAGGAAGCTACAACTAGCAAGCGAAGCTCCAGGCGCTAGCGTGGAAACTGTATCTGTGTGGGCCAGAGCTTTAAATAAAAGGAAATCTCCACGAGGAAATCGCACAACTGGAATTACTGCGCACCAGCAGGCAGAGAAAAGAAGGAAGAGGAGCAAGCAGATGCATCCGCGGAACAACTGGATGCCTTGTCTGAATTCATGCCTGATCTTGCTGACTCCGATGCATAATACCTGGAGTTGAGCGATGGTGTCTCATCAATAATTTCCGTGGATGCATCTTTTATAGTCAGCTTGCCCCTCTTTTCTCTGCCTGCTGGTGTTCAGTACTGTAATTCCAGTGTGCGATTTCCTCGTGGAGATTTTCTTTTTTATTTTTTATTTTTTTTTAAGTTCTGCCCACGCAGATACTAGCGGCCTATAGAGCTTCGCTTGCTAGTTGAAGCTTCCTCTGATTGGTTCTGAAAAGAACCGTTTCGATCGCCCAAAACAATGTCCTCGGTACCACCCTCAGCCATGGTAGCATCGATAGTTATTTTAATGTTTACGAGTAAAATAATTATATTCATTTGCTATTGTTAGGCGCAAATTGTGAATTTGCGCAATTTGTGAATTCACAATTTGCGCAACAATTTATAAACTGTTGCACAAACTGTGAATCGTACTATGCACGGTCCGTTTATAAATTGCGCAACGAAAGTTAAAACCGGTCGACCGGCTTTAAAACGGGCGACCCGCTTTAAAACGGGTCAGGTTTTTAATTGGGCCATAACATATATATATATTCTGCACATGTCGTATGCCAGCTGAAGCTGACACACACATGTCCCAGTGTACCATATGCAAGGAGTGGTATCACAAGTCCTGTGAGCATACTCCTGATGCAGTATTTAGAGATCCAAATTGTGACTGGAAATGCACTATGTGTGCCAAAGGATGAAACTTTGAATGAATCGCCAGGAATACACATACATGTACAATTCATGGGTTGGTGTGTTGCATGTGTTTACAGTAAACACATGCAACACATTTATCAAGACTGAATAAGATTTATTTGTGCAGTTCACAAATTGCGCAACTTAAGGTGATAGGGTACCCTCCTGGATTTTGAAAAAAAATCATACTAGCTTGTAGCCTGAGAGCATCTTAGAGGACCGCATCATTTTGACAGTTATTAGATGAGCAGTATAAAAATAGTACAAATATTCTAAGAATAAAACTTTATAATTGGTTTGTTGAAAACTGTAGTGCTTAAAAATCACCAAATTAGGAGGGTAAATATGAAATTATATCTTCTTTCGTTTGGTGCATTCGTTTCCAAACGGAGCAGTAGGTTTGTGCCAAAGCTTATACTAACCATCATTTCAGGGTGAACTAATTGGGCTATTCATGGTTACTCATGCTGGGCATTCCAGAACAGCTACTTTATCGTGAATACACGTTCTTCATTACTTAATTGTCCTTTTGGTGCATCGATAAAGTTACTATCCTTTTCCACAAATTTACAGCAATTTTTTTACAAAGTTACGCATCCCTGGACGCCATACTTGTACCTTGAAATTGAATTGTTATTAATAGATAGATTTTCGGTTTTCGGCTATAATTTAGAAAAAAGTAACTTATTTTGAAAACAAGGACAAGATATTTTCCTACACGTACGCTCTTCTTGGTGCTTAGCTCCTATCGTAATAATATGCTCAGCACTTGATCATAAGGTCTGTTGTCCTGAATGTACAGGAAAAAGAGTTTTTGCCGTTCGTATTTCAAGGTGCTTGTAAAACAAGCGGTGCTAGTGTTTCTGCGCGTTATTGAAATGCTATCAAGGTGGCATATCTTAAACAATAAGGTGGATTCTCTCCGAATTATATACGGTACTTGAACAGAACTACCAATTGTTGATGACGTATTTTAATAATTCAGTCCCCAAAATACATGGTGGACTCAAACTGCGCATTCGTGCGCGAATTACAAGATGGCGGATGCCAAAGTTTAAAGCATTGCGCTCGGTTAAATACGTTACTTATCCAAATGATATCAAGGTGGCATATCTTAAACAATAAGGAGGATCTTACCAACTTTTTTTCCAAAAAAACCACGTTATGTGAGCAACTACCTTAAAAATATTTAGTAGAATACGTGACGAAGTACACTATAGTAAGAGAATGTCAAATTGAAGTATAGCCCATGTTCTTGATTGCAGCTTACAGAGCACATTACCCACTTGATCATAGTTAATGTTATTTCACAGTACACATTACTGTTTAGTACATACACAACTGTTTACTATGAAGGCAATCCCAAAATTCATTCTGTGTGTTTGTTTATCCTAGTAGTCTTCATAGACCCCACAGTTCTACGTGTTTGCAGTGTAGACCATGTTTTATTGCCTGCAAAGGTAGTCAAATCAGCCTATCCACAGTGGTGTAGGTCATTAGCTCCATGTGTATGACCATAGCAACCAGTGATGTGTTGGTGATGTAGCCACAACAGTCATCGGCTCCAAGGTGTCATAACCATGGCATCCACAGTGATGTATATCAGAGAGGTAACTAAGCCTGTATAGTAACCATAGCAACCCACATGTCACTGCTCAATGTGTGGCAACCATGGCAACCCACATTTTGTCAGTCTCTACCCAATAACTGTACCACACCTGCATTCTTAATATAGTTTAAGGTACTTAAACTGAGTTAACTAGCTGCCTGCTGCATGTCATTAATGGATGTAATGGTTGGTTATAGTGCGCATGTGCAAGGCTTGGGCGTGTGCATTAGTACGTTCAGCTGCCAGTGAGATTTTCTTTTTTTAATACTCCCTTTTCTCTATGGACGATGTAAATTCTGGGCGGGATATGGCACGGTGCAAGTGGGTGGTGCCATATCAACACACCAAACACCATGCTGCGCATGAGTACCAGTTACACCTCAAACCTTGGCCAATGGGTTCAGGCCAGACGTGCAATAATAAAGAGGTTAATTGTTAAAATACCACACATTCTGTACCACTCAACACGTTTCTTTGCCACAACTTCAGCCATCAGTGCTTTATCTTTATGCACGCAATCTCCCTTAACATGTACCTCGCCCTTATTGCATATTAAGGAATACTTCAACCTTCTCAATAGTATTCGCATGGGCATCTCCTATCTCATTATTAGTGACTTCAAGTGTCAGTCTATGACTCACGCTTACTATATCAACATATTAATCACAAGTGTGCTTGCTTTATTTTATCTTTAAATAGTTGTAACTGTTACTGAAGTTGTTTGTGATTATCAGCTTCAAGTCACACTGATGAGCTGCATGCAACTGATTCCCTAGTACAGTACCATTTATAATAGGATGTCAGAGAGTTTGTATAGGAGCAAAGTACATATTTGGCACCTTTATATTGCTATTCCATTTTCAGGCCACTAAATTGGCAGTTGACTTTTTCTAGGCTAGCATCGGAAGGAGGGACCTAGATTTCAAGAGTAAATGGCATAGATCAGGGTTTCATCGAGGGGGGGGGGGGGGGGGGGGGGGGGGGGGGGCAAATGCCCCCCCTTGCCATTATATTGCCCCCCCTTGGTATTTATGGAGTGATCTTTAATAAATGCATCATAACTAACACAAGTGCTGAATACAACTTTACTCAATAAAGTTAAACAGCAATCCTTCTACCTTTTCTATTCCATATGTCAATTATTGCATCAAGATCATCTTCTGATAGTACATCTGGAGACTATTGCTATTTTCATTAAACTAAACAAGCTTGAATCACTTAGATAATTTCTTAGACGAGTTTTAATCAACTTCATCTGAGAAAAGCTTCTTTCCACAGATGCTGTTGAAACTGGAAGAGTTAGACTAATGGTAGCAAGTGTACTTAAATTTGGAAACATGGTTTTTAACATTTCATTCGAAGCTAATTCTTTTAACTGGAGTTTCATGTTTCTTGGTGGTTGTTTAGCCATATATCGGCGGAATGTTTTCCATTCTGTCTTGATATATATTTTATTTGCCTTATAATTGTCCCCTCTAAAAAGTATAACCTCTACTTTTGCCCCCCCTTGAGGTTTTTTCTGAATGAAACCCTGTAGATACTTGTTTATAACTACAAACCACTAATAATATTCTTGCCTATATGTAATTGTTTAATTGCACCCATTGCATTTGATGTTAGATGTACAGATTTTTTCTAGTGTGGAGACCTCAGTGACCTCACCTCCAAGGCCATCCTCCCCTTCAACAAGTCATGCAAATGGTTTATTCTCACCAAATTGACACGGGTACTCCTGAGCCAAACCGGAACTGCTTCAGATGATGCTGTATCTTTATCATTGCCTTCTTCACTTGTAAAGAAGTGGTCTATAGAATGTTCCAGATTCCAGACACCTGGAGACCTTCAATTATGCAACATCTTCAAAAAGTGACACACGAAGAGCGGCTATTACAAATAGACACTTCCAGACGAAATAAGATTGTGAGGGATTTAGTAACCCAAATGTTTGCTATAGATCCCAAGCCAAATTCAACATTCGGATCTGTTGTTGCAAACAAACTAGTAAGGAAGTATCCTTTCATGAAAGACATTGGTTCAAAGGTGTCTGGATTCTATACATAATGTGTGGTCAAATTTCTTCTATTTTGGAGCTTGAGTCTGAGCTGGACCTGATAACAGGCAATAAAGACTTTATTAAGAAGGCTATGGAGAATTGGAGGAAAATTTTTCCAGCTGTCCTTAAATTCTCTGAATCTTTGACAGGAAAGTACAGCGATACTTTGAAGGCAATTAGAGATGTTCACAAAGGTACACAATTTACAATTTTGCATGTCGTTTGATATGTGTTTGCTCACATGTATGGACCACTATGGGCCATTAGTATAGTTGTAGTGTGAATGTGTATTTGTGTTTACACACACTAACCAGTTCTTATTTTTGTAGATGACCTCTGCGCCTTCACTCTACTGGTAAAACATCTTGGAATAGAAAGACACAAAATTCAAGGAAGATCCTATTGCCTTAAGTAGCATTTGAGAAATGCAAGGTATAGGTATTGCACATGTACATAATACCTAATTGTGAAGCGTAATCTAGAATGTTGTATACCTATGCATGATTGTGTTAAATAATGTACCGGGTGTCTTCCTGCATGGGGTACATAATTTGTCTACCATGGTACCAGTGCAGAAAATGAAGTTTTGCCAGTTTAAATTCCTTTTAAATTTGATGGTGCATGCATGCGTGTTGTACAGGTCCTTTGGAGTTTGGCCCAAAATTGCTAAGCAACAATTATTTTCTCTAGTCCCAATTCAGAGCATCAAAGTGAAGCAATTCAATATGTTCTTCTGCATATCTCAATCGTTGCTTCACTTGACGCTCTGACTTGTGACCAGAGAAAAATAAGTATAGCCTGTATGGCAATTTCAGGCCAAGGTTTGGACCTGTACAACGACCATGCACCATCAAATGTAAAAAGGATGTAAACTGGCAGAAGTTTATTTTCTGCACACCACTGTAGATAAATGTACCACCAGGAGGATGCCATTAGGCATCAATCGTCAGTTGGCAGCAAAATTACTGTGTATGTTAACATGCAATTAGCACATTGAATGCAAGATTACTTGCATTTGTCACATTCATATGAGTTCAGGGATCAAAGGGATTAATTAGCACACAATTAGTTTTAGGAACATATATGACTCCTGACAGGTCATCATTTTGTTGTTGACATACATGGAAATAAATTACGTGTTATGGCAATGTAACAACGTGGCGGTGAAGATGTTATGGTTATCTTGATCATATTGTAGGTAACAGATAACCCTGATGAGCTTGTAGCTCATCGTGCTAAGATGACAGCTCCATGGTTTGAAGCATTTGGATAGCATCGTTGAAGGCATCATCTTGTGTGAAACATCAACATTTGTCAAGGGGATGTGCTTGTGGTTTGCTTCTCACTATGTATTCAATCTAAAGCATAGCAAGTCCCTTTAAGAGGTTTGTGTATTTCTTCAAGAATTTGTGTTCAAGCTTCCTCAAGAAACAAAAACTGCAACATATCTGACTACAAGCAGCGACATAATGAAATATGTGACTGACTGACAGACTTTACTTTATGCTGCTGCTTTTGTGCTTGATTATTTGATTTGCATACTTGTCTGATGTAACATTATGCTGTGCATGTGGTTTAAATATAGAAGCTAAAACTAAGAATAATTTACTCGACAGTAAATTTGTCAAAATGGGTTCTTTAAATAAATCAAATCTACAATTATACTTATCTTGAATAATGCTTTGTTATATCAACTATCCTGATGCAAAGTTAAAATGAAACTTACATTAAATATTGTTATCTTAACTATTCCTTTATTATATCAACTACCTGTAAAGTTAAAATTGCTTATTAAAATGCTTGAATGTACAATAATTGTAGTCATTTTAACTAATCCTTTATTTATCATATCAACTACCCATCAAGATAAAATTACTTATCAAATTTACTATAATTATAGTCATTTTAACTAATCCTTTCTGTATTATATCAACTACCTGTAAAGTTAAAATTATTTATTTAAAAAGCTTAAATGTACAATAATTATGGTCATTTTAACTAATCCTTTATTTGTTATATCAACAATCTAGGTATAAAGTTAAAATTGTCGTTTAAAAAAGCTGTACTTTTAACAACAGGCTAATAATTATTTCCATAACTGTTAATACTGTTAAAACAACATTTTAAACTGTTACCTCAGTTTCAATTGTTTACATTTAAGAATACGTTGTTTCAACAAAAAATTTTTCTAGTGCATTGGAGGAAAACTTCTCGGCAAGAAAGGCTCCAAACTCCTTCTCTCGATCGTACATATCCATTTCATAGCCAAATGCCAAAAAAATGCAACTGAACTGAGAAACGCACACTTAGAAATTTTAAACTACGTTGTTCTTATAAAAATTAATTAGCCCGTTTTAAAGCCGGTTGACCGGCTTGGAAATGGGTTAACCCGCTTTAAATTGGGTCGACCCGTTTTAAAACGGGTCAAAAGTTTTAAATCGGGCCGTAACATATATATGTTCCGCACGGATGATTCATTTATCCGGTTGATCAACCGGTTATCCCGAAGATCAACCGGCTAACCGGATGCATAATTATCGGACGGTTGAATAACCGGCTGTCCGGTTGTTTATCGGGACAGCAAAATTGTCCTGTTGATCAACCGCCCGCGGCCGTCCAATTATTTAACACGAATATAAAATCCAATTGAAGTAGAGCTGCACCGCAACTCGTTACATGAGATAAATCCCAATCGAATGGTCCTGCCTTCATATTACGCATGCATGCATGTGATTTGTGCATTTATGTAGTGTATTTTTGGTTACATGTCGACCAATTGGGAAGTAAGATTGTAGTGTTTATACATCTTCTACAATACCACATGACTATTATTCTATGGAACGCCAAATGAGTCAAAAATGTGTGATAAATTTATCGACAGCTTTTGATCATCGATCGACATCAATCGACAGCTATTGATCATCGATCGACAGCTTTCGACCATCGACAGCTTTTGACCATCGACCATCGACAGCTTCTGACCATCGACCGTCAGCTTTTGGTCATCGATGATAGGTGGATCGATGATCGATCTCTGTAGTAGTACAGATGTGTAACAGTAAATATATTCATGTATCTGAAACTACTTGCAATATGGGGTCGAAACAACAGATACACTTACGTGTATAAAGACCTTGCATTCGGTGATTTTGTCAGATACGAACTTATACTATCAGCGTGCAAAGGCGGAGCAATGAACAGAGTATAAAGGGGGGGGGGGGGGGGGGACTGTCACGAAAATTTTGGCCCGGGGGAAAAATCGGTCCGGCCAAACCAATTTTGGCGACCAAAAGTTGTCCGCCGGACCACTTTTTGGTAGGGCCACTTTTGCCGCGACAGTACACAGGCCCAGCGGCGGCGGAAGGGTAAAAACTTTGATAGGGCTATATGGTGCATAAAATCCCTACATTCGGAGGCTTTGGTAGAGCTACATGCCCCAGCTGCCGTTTGGGCTTCGCCGCCACTGGCTCGGACAGCTTGTACTAGGTCTATCCTGTTAACCAGGTCCGCTGGAGCGGTTGCTCATTATATAGGAGACCATGCATCCGTGATTATGGTTCTAGATAGAGTCGTACTTAATGCTGCACTTTGCAAACAACCTATCATATTATAATGCAAGGCCAACATTATTTCTGTATAATTTGTGGTTGGATCGTCCTTTATGTGTGGGCTGCTTCAGTAGTGGGTGGAGAGAACTAGAAACATGTGTGATTAGGGGTTGTGAAGTTATTGCTTGTAATAAGGAAGCTACCAGTGTACTATAAAATCAGGCAAATATCTATAATGCCCACCACTGGTAGGGATAGATTTCTGTTATTTTGCAACCAGGCACGAAGGTAAAAGATATCAATTCACAAATGGGCATGTAAGACATACATGTACATGTCGGTGCAATAATGATCATCAGTTCAGCAGTTGCTTGCAGTGTAGAGCTACATGTACAAAAACTATGGTTATGCAATGAAATAGGCCAATCAAACTTAAAATTAGGTAACAAGTGTGCTTGAAAGTGTAGGAGGCTGAAAATAAAAAAAAAGTTAACAACTGAATTAAACTTGACCAAAGCCATCATCATGTCCTTTAAGAACAAGAACCATGTTCTCTTTAAATGCAGCATAGTTTTCTCCATGGCAAGTTGGTAGCCTAAGCTCTAGGTTGCACGAAGATACTATTGGGAGGGGCGTTTCATCTGGTATGAAAGTCACAATGCAATTCTTTCCAAACCCATGAAGGGGTATAGATGATGAACCAGTGAAAACACCAAAATGTCCTCTAGAGTACAGCTATCAGCAGTACCTATTAAATGAATGTGATACTATTACAAAAAAACGTTTTAAAAGGCTACCTACCATCATTACATTCTTCAATAAACATACTGAAGTTGTTATCAGCAGAATATTCAGCATTGTTGGCATCAGGAACACTGAATTGAAATTGTAGGATGGATCGAAGTTGTTGCCGGGTTGTTTTTTTCTGTAAGGGCGGTGGTGGGAGAGACACATTCTAATTGGAGCCTCTTGCTTCACATATATCTGCTGTAGTAGTATCTGATCGCGTATGTAGTTCCACCGACAGAATTCGAAAGTTATGCTATATATAGCATAGAAATCAATTCGGTCAACACAATTATATGCGATAGTGTCGGATACTTACGTGTATGGTAGTTTTTGGCTTTCATCTCAAGCTGCGTAACGAATGATGGAGTTGAGAGCAACGCACAGGTGTCATGCAGAAAATGATACCTTGAATATTCGTCAGGAGGCTTCCTATAACATTATCGCATATCACTGCTCCATTCCGTTTCTCAACCATTTAGCAATATGGTTGGACATTTATACATGAAGCCGTAGGGACCCTGAAATCATCAAAAGGCCTCAGAGACTGATGTTCTTAGTTTCAGTGCGTATACCTCTTCCACAGCGTGCAGGAATATTAAGAATTTGAATTACACCCACGACACGTGCACGACACGTGGCTATTATTAAATTATTGCATTTAAAAATAGCTAGCTGATGTAATTGGGTATTTTAAACCGAATACCAAATGAGGTACTATTCGCTTTAGTTATTTGCCCGAACAGTTAGGCGTCTAACAGACCCCCGAAGATAACCTGCGGACGCATCCTGAAGCGATTGGTACGCTTGGCGTGCTTTGCAAACGTTCCTGTCGTGAGTTATACTCTCCGGAAGGAAGAAGAAGCCTACGGAGGAGAAATTTTACGTGGGACTGGGTACGGACGGTGGGGACGAGTATTTTTGTTCTCTAAAAGTACACCGTCTTATGACACAGATACAGCGCAGAAATGTTCTCCTTTTTGATATCGCTCGATTGCCACCAAGAGCGAAGTGACCCGATTCTTAAATGTCCCGCTAGACGCGAGTGACGTTTTTATAATGACATTCATGATACTGCAGGATTCCTATATGGAACCTACTCGCGTAGGTTCCGATTTAAGATAGTGTATTGTACCCATTGTATTCTGCTGTGCTATAATGATCATGATTGCAACCTAACGCACAGCAAAAAAAGACCGCGAATCAAGCATTGATTCATCAATTGATTTGTTATTCGGAATCACGCGCGAAATCAATGACTGATTTAACAGTTAAATCAATTGAAAATCTATTGGAAAATCACGTAGAAATCACGCAGTGTATTTATCAATTGATTATTTTACGAATCAATTGTAGTATCCATTGTAAAATCCACAAAAAATCAATAAGTGATTTTGCACACGATTTTAGTATAGTGAATCCTGTGTAGAATCAAGCGCATGATTTCATAAGTGATTTCTCAAATGATTATTATATGATCACAAGTTAAACATTAGAATGAGACAAAGAGAAAGATGGATCAGAGCTAAGGTTGCTTGAAGGATGAGCAGGTTCTGGTGAGTGGTGAGGAATCTCATGGCTTGTCCCTCCAACTCCACAAGACGGTCTTGCCCTTTTAATGCTCAGAGCAGCCGTTTCGTTTGGTACATTGTCCGGATCCATTCTTCTTGCGCATGCTCATGCATGGCCTTCACTTGATTCATCCAAGCCGGCGCCCAAAGAGCTCGAGGTCTCTGGTAGTGGTAGTGGCACTGTTGGTACTGAAGCACGGAGCTTTTGAATGGACTCAACATTAACATCCTCTAGGTAGCTGGCACAAAATGACTTACCTCTGGATAGCTGACACACAATAGCTTACCTCTGGCTTGCTGACATAATGGCTTACCTCTGGCTTGCTGACACAATGGCTTACCTCTGGGTAGCTGACACACAATGGCTTACCTCTGGCTTGCTGATACAAAATGGCTTACGTCTGGCTTGCTGACACACAATGGCTTACCTCCAGGTAGCTGACACAAAATAGCTTACCTCTAGCAGACAAAAATGGCCTACCTTTACCCAGCAAAAAGTTCTTGTCCAAGTGTCTTGGGCAAGATGTTCAAGATCTTGCCCATAAGGCCACGATCTTGCTGGGAGGACAAGATCTTGCCCAGGAGCCCAAGATCTTGGCAAAGTTTGCCCGTGCCAGATCATCTCTAAGTGTCTTGGCCAGGAAGTTGAACCTTTTGCTGGGTTTTGGTTGAGGACAGATTGGTTTAGCTCTGGGTATAACATACATGCAATCATGCACCACACGCGCGCGCGCACACACCCATACACACTTACACCTACACTCACACACACAGATACATGCGACTTACAAGGTGCGGTTGCAAAATTTGATCAGCCACGTTTGGTGTGCATCAATAGGAATAAAATTGCAGCGATATGCTTGCCAGCAATACAATTAAGTCCAATTGCTTACACTCCTTTAGCGAATATGATCCTTCTTTCTTCGGGTGCTTAAATTTGCTACCTCAGCGCCCATGGAACACAATGCCCAAATTAAATTAAATATTAATAACTTTGACTGACTATTAAATATAAGGGGCGCCATTTATGGTTCTTGCCCCCTATCCCCCCGGTAAAAGACAGCCAGGACGCCACTAAGTTCGAAATGTATGGATGGATTCGCGCGCGCTCAAACCTCGGCTCGTATAACCGTAACACCGCCCGTAATGCCGCCTACATGTACATTACTGCCAGGGGCGGATACAGGATTTTCCTAAAGGGGGGGTTGAGACCTGCGATACGAAATGCGGGGGGGGGGGGGGGGGGTGCTGCCCGCTTCAGGCCCGATACGAGAAGCGGGGGGAGGGGGGGGGGGGGGCCTTCCATTTAAGGCCCGATACGAAAAGCGAAGGAGGGAGGGGGGGGGGGGGGGGTGCTGTCCGGCGCTTCAGGCCCGATACAAAAAGCGGGGAAGGGAGAGGGGCTGTTTAGCAGAAGAGGGGGCGTTGCCATATATGAAAGGGGGGGTTGCAACCCCCAAACACCCCCCCCCCCCCCCCCCCCCCCCCTGGATCCGCCTCTGACTGCGGCCATTTTGTGTACCACCCACGCACAGACTTTAGGATACGGTACATGTACAGCTTAAGAGGGATGCATTTAAACAGTCACGCTTTGAGCATATGGCGCTCTCCTATCAGCTGCAAAACCTGCTAATCCATTTCATTTTATACTTGTAGGCCTACTTCCTTCAAAATACATGTATTAAAAAAATCATTTGAAAAATCACCTATAAAATCACCTATAAAATCAAAACAGGATTCATCAATTGATTCAGTTTCACTTGGAAAATCAACGCTTGATTTGTATATCATTGCAAAATCATTACGTAATTTTTAATCAATTGAAGAATCATAGCGTGATTTCCCAATGTGAGAATCAATTGCAAATCACAAGCGACAACTGCGAAATCACTTATGAAATCAAAAATTGATTCGCGGTCTTTTTTTGCTGTGATAACTGACCCTTGGCTAGACGCTGCGCGTTTAGGTCGCGGGTTAGGCCATACACTACATTTTGGCGACGAGAAACTACAAGCTGGTGGCATGGCTTTTGGGCTCGGTGGGCCCATTTGACCGTGAGACGGACGATTGGAAATCATACTGGGGAAAACTGCAGCAGTTCTTTTTGGTGAATGAAATCAGTGATAAAGTAAAACAGCGCGCAGTTTTTCTGAGCGTGTGTGGCAGTGCCACTTACCAGCTAATACGCAGCTTGGTTGCTCCTGGAAACCCCGCGGATAAGGAGCTTGCTGTCCTCGTTAAGCTGGTGGAAGATTTTGAATCACCGCCACCGTCAAGCATTGTTCAGCGCTTCCACTTCAACTCTCGCGTATAAAAGGACTCCGAAACGGTTATGCAGTACGTGGCAGAACTGAGGAAGGTCTCGGAGTATTGTGAGTTCGGGACAACGTTGGACAGCACTGATGTTGCGGGACAGGCTGGTGTGTGGAGTTCTGGATTATCGCCTGCAGCGCAGATTATTGGCTGAATCTAATTTAACTTTTTCGAAAGCGTTGGACCTGGCAGTTGCGGTAGAGTTGGCGGAGAAAAATGTGAGGGACCTTCAGAACACTCATACCGCTACCCAAGAGTCAAGACCAAGTCCACGCTGTTCACAAAGACGTAAATGGAATTGCTTGCCACCGTTGTGGGGGTCGCCATATGGCCCCCATATGTAAATTTAAGACGGTGGGACATTTAGCGCGAGTGTGTCGGCGGCTGACAGCCACAAGCAAAGGCGAGGAAATCCGGGGCTTGTTACAAAGGGCAAGCAGCACAATTGAGCCTACTTGTAGTGGAAGGAGATGGACCATCGTTGATGGGTCGAGACTGGTTGTGCAAGTTGAAACCAGACCTTTCCGTCTTCAGAACTATTGCCAGAAGTGGGTTACAGGAAGTACTAGGCAAGCATGCTTCTCTGTTCAAAGAGGAGCTAGGCCTTGTAAAGGGGCTCACTGTTAAGTTCCGGTGGATTCAAATATGCGCCCTATATTCTGCAAGCATCATACAATGCCATATGCTCTACGAGGAAGGGTGGAAGAGGAACTGAATAGACTGGTGGCATGTAGAGTCCTGGAACCTGTTCCGTTCTCGGACTGGGCAGCTCCTGTGGTTCCAATTGTCAAGCAAGATGGACGAATCAGGATTTTTGGAGATTTCAAGTTGACAATTAATCAAGTGGCACATGTAGAGGCCTACCCTCTACCTCGTATTGAAGATTTGCTGGCCTCTTTGGGGAAAGGAAAATTGTTTTCCGAACTTGAACTGGCAGATGCTTACTTACAGGTAGCCTTAGAAGAGGACTCAAATAAGTATGTCACTATTTCAACACACAAGGGCCTCTACCACTTTAACAGGCTTCCGTTTGGGGTCACCTCTGCGCCTGCCATCTTCCAGCGGACCATAGACAGTCTGTTAAAGGGCATCTCCAATATTAGTGTGTACATAGATGATATCCTGGTTTCAGGATCCCCAGAAATGGAACATTTGCAGACTCTGGAGCAAGTCATGACAAGATTGGAACAGGCGGGGATGCGATTGAAGAAATCAAAGTGCACCTTTTTGATGAATTCAGTGGAATACTTGGGCCACTGCATCTCAGGTGACGGTATCCGCCCATCTCCAGAAAGGAAGCGAGCAGTGATAGAGGCTCCAGCCCCTCAAAATCTAGAACAATTGAGATTGTTCATGGGTTTAGTTAATTATTATGGCAAGTTTCTGCCTAATCTTGCTAATACCCTTTCTTCATTGTACAGGTTGTTGCAACAGAATGTTGCTTGGAGTTGGGGTGATGATCAAAAGAGAGCCTTCCAGACTGCTAAGTCCCAACTGACTTCAGCAGACCTTTGACGCATCTTGATCCTGATAAAAAACTAATCCTGTCCTGTGATGAAGATGGGTCAGACAGACCTATTGCCTATGCTTCCCGTCCTGTTCCTGCCATGGCTTCATCATGAATCCAGAGGTGGGCACTAACTTTAAGTGTGTATACAGCTACCGGATTAAGTTCAGGACTGGGAAGGAGCAAGGAAATGCAGAATGCCTGTCGGCTACCCCTAGCTGAGGTGCCAAATGATGTTCCAGTGCCAGGTGATTTGATTTTGATGATGGGCGCTCTGGCAGATCAGGAGTCCCCTGTGACATTTACTAACATCAAAGCATGGACAGGGAAGGACCCTCTGCTCTCCCACGTCAGACACATGATCCTGCATGGTTCAGTGGCAAGAGGACTCATCCTTTTCAAACCATTTACTCGACGTAAAGATGAGCTAAGTGTGCAGGATGATTGCATTTTATTGGGGACATTGTATTGTAATACCACCAGCTGGGGTGGAGGCAGTGATTCAGGTGTTACATGATGCTCATCCGGTATGCATCGAATGAAAGCATTGGCTCGGAGTATGGTGTGGTGGCCTGGAATTGATGCAGATTTGGAGACAAAAGTTAAGCAATGTGCAGCCTGTCAGGCCAACAGGAAGACACCTCCTGAAGCACCACTGCACCCTTGGGAGTGGCCGTCCAAGCCTTGGTCACGTCTCCATGCAGACTTCCTGGTCCGTTCCCGGGTAGGACTTTCTTAATTCTGGTTGATGCACACTCTAATTGGCTTGGGGTAGTACCAGTGTCAACACCTTCCTTGCAGCAGGCTATCAAAGCTCTCAGGCATATCTTTTCTACTCATGGACTACCTGAAGTGTTGGTCACTGATAATGGTTCTGCCTTTACCAGTATATGGATTTTGCTACCTTCGTTAAAAGGAATGGGTTTAGACATATCAGGTGTGCTCCCTACCATCCAGCTAGTAATGGTCTAGCTGAACAGGCAGTGCAAACTTTCAATGAAGCCATGAAGAAGATGGTTACAGGGGGGGATTTGGATACTCACCTATCTCGATTCCTTTTCCAATACAAATTAACACCTCACTCTATTACAGGTCATTCTCAGGCAGAACTGTTGTTTGGTCGTAAGCCAAGATCACACCTTGATTTCCTGTTCCCAGAGGTGGGAGTCAGAGTTCGGAAAGAGCAAGAACACCAGAAGAAGAGGCATGATGAGCACGCTAAGACTCGTACGTTCAGAACGGGTGACGCTCGCAACTTCAGTGGCAATGGTCCTAAATGGATATCAGGGAAGGTGGTTGCCATGACAGGTCCAGTGTCCATGGTCATTATTCTTCGTGATGGTCAACAAGTGCGACGTCATATTGATCATGTACGTGCTCGTGGTTATGAAGAAGTGGTACCTGTTACATCTGAGGATGAGGTGTTCCCAAAGGGGACACTTGACACTTCTGAGGTTGTTCCAGCAGAACCTGTTCCACAGGCCCTACCAGAACCAGTTCCTGATGCCCAGCAGAACCCACTGTGAAACCAACAGAAGCTCCTGAACCAGTTGTACTCAGACGTTCTACTCGTGTACATCGTCTACCAGATCGTCTCTGAAGTTTGGAACTAAAGGGGGAGGAGTGTAGCGTTTGTGACCTTTGGACTATTCCACCTGCGCATGTCCAAGAGACTGGCTAAACCTGTTAGACTGGCTAAGCTTGTTAGACTGGCTAAACCTGTTATTTTATTTAAGGTAGTGTATTGTACCCATTGTATTCTGCTGTGCTATAGTGATTGGCAGTCCTAACCATAAGCGGATCCAGGGGGGGGGGGGGGGGGGGGTGCCTAGGGTGCCCAGGCACCCCCAGCCAAGGTCCAGTTAATAATTAGTTCATTAACTATGGACTTCATTAAAATTCATTGCTATGTCCTATTCTTCGGTGGCGCGTGTTATGTAAGTTGCTTCCTGTATACACGTTACCGTATGAGCGTGTTATGTAAGTTGCTTCCTGTATACACGTTACCGTATGAGCGTGTTATGTAAGTTGCTTCCTGTATACACGTTACCGTATGAGCGTGTTATGTAAGTTGCTTCCTGTATACACGTTACCGTATGAGCGTGTTATGTAAGTTGCTTCCTGTATACACGTTACCGTATGAGCGGGGATACACGTTACCGTATGAGCACGGTTATTGCGCGTATAATTTACCATGCCCCACCCTTCATTAATATTCATGTACACCACCCAGCCGGATCCGCCGATGTAACTAACTGACCCTTGGGCCGCTGCACGTTTGAGGTCGCCGGTTAGGCCATACACTACAGGCATAGCGTACAAAAAGTGCATAAAAATGACAGACAGATCTAGTGAGATGTCCCTATGCCTCTGCCATACCAGTCCATCACCCTGTTTTTGTGCATCATGGTTGCGGGTCACATGAACTATAAAAGGAATGATTGACATAGCCACGGTCCTCAAAGGGGAGGGGCATAGCACACAAAAAGTGCATAAAAATGCCAGACAGACCTAGTGAGATGTCCCTATGCCTCTGCCATACCAGTCCATCGCCCTGTTTTTGTTCATCACATATCCAGAAATGCCCCATACATTGGAGGACATTCACAAAAATATTTCAAATTGAATTCTTTAATTTTTTAACATATAGCGGAATTTTTTTACTTTCCACTATAAAATTTTCAGTTTCAGATTATAATGGATTATGAAGTTAAAATCAAGATATGTTCTTTAATTAGTTCATAGTTGGCGCAATTTTTTGTTTGGGGGGGGGGGGGGGGGGGTCAATTAACTAACTATTAAACGAATTAACAATGTTTATGTGCAATTATAAAACTCTCTCCAATAATATAAATAACCTCGATCAGGTTGTGTATCTTTGTCTTGATGACCGGCTGACTTTCGATATTAGTGTAATTGAAATACTAACCCTGGTAGACAAGCGCGAAGTAAGACATCACTTTTTTTTTTAATCTCAAATGGACCACGACACTAATACCCGCACACTACGGCAGTGGCCGGCGTATCCAGGATTTCAGCGAGGGGGATGATTCAGGTCAGATCAGGTACGGGCAGCCCAGGTACGATACGTGGGGTGGGAGGGTGGGGGGCGGGGGGGGGGGGGGGGGTTGCTCTACGCTTCAGACCCAATACGAAAAGTGTGGGCCCTTTAATTGTTTGGCATAGGGCCTACTCTGCTACAATGGCGGCGGAAGGGGGGGGGGGGGGGGGGGGGGGGCTGGGGGGTCTTCGGCCTTGGTATCGATTGGGGGGGTAGCGATATATAATTGTCCGATAATCGAATATTAGTAGCGATAGGTAATTATCGATAATTACACAATAAATATCACGTTGCCTAGGCAACTTGCCTCACGTGGTTCGGCTGTTCGGGTTTGCTAGTTGCTAATCTTGTTATTTGTGATGAGTGATCGTGCCGAGTGTAGTGCTGTGTAGATGGGAGGAAAATTGGAAGGTTTCTTGGTACCCTGCAACGATATTGAAGCATCTAATACCAGTGAAAGAGTATATTTTCAAGGTTGGCACGTATATATACGAAGGAGAGATTTCTCTAAACGGGGATTTAGCTAATGCCTGCCTCTTTTTGAGCTATAACAACTGAGACAGTTCAATTAACCAGTCTTCTCGCTCCTACATTTGACCGATTCAATCATAAGCTATCGACGCCTACGTATTGTGTGCGCGCGCGTGTGATTATGTACTTGTGAGGTTGAAATATAAATTCGAATCGATGTTAATTAATTTATCGATATGACGCGACGGTGGGCGATTATTTATTAACGATTATCGCCTTGCGGGTCTCGATAAACTAGGTACTTTCAAATCATTTCACGTAACGTACTTCCGCATATCCAAATATCTGCAGTAAAAATTGTGACTGGTTTTTACGAAGGTTAAGAGAGGTAGGTATTTTTGAAAATCTAGTTCTCGATAGTTTAAAGACGATAAAACTTCAAATTTGCCGGGATCATGAAGCTTTGAGCGCTCTTTCACGCAGTATAGTATGTAACATCGTACGCAATATCTAAATTAAGGATGTACTGCTTTCTAATTAGGGTAAAAAGTCAACGTTGTTTATTGTACTCTTCCAATGACGGGTCCTCCTCAAAAACGTCAAAAAACGTTGCAGGCAAGCAATTTCTATCTACCATGAAACTTTTAGGACTGTCTGGCAATGCGCAATTGCTCGTTTTCAGCTCGCCATTGAATGTGTCACAGCTATGTCATTGCTTATCGTATTAAAGCAGAATTTGGTTTTCATAGAATGGAAACAATACTCTGTTAGGAGATATAGTAATTGGATTTACAATACACTTCTTTTTAGAACTGTGTAATCCAATCAACCTTCGAGCCACATAAATACGCCCTTTTTTGAGGGTATATACTCGGGTCCTATGTATAAACACATTGCATCGTTGTATTGATCTATGAGCGCTATTATAACTTTCAGAAATTTTGGACTGTGCGCAATAATTTATTTTCGCCACAGACCAAGTTATAGGATTGCGGGAGATGCGTTAACCATCATGCAAAGACCGTTTTATCAGCCTGAAGTGTGAATGCTTAATATGATTCAATCGCATGCCATATCTCTTTTCAAATGTACTATGAGTGATAGGGTTAGTGTCAATCACTGTGAATGGTTAAAACTCGAAGAACTGTTTCAACACTCACTTTTAGAGTTAAAATGTAATGTGCATCCACTGGATGGTATATCAAATGTGCATTTATTGTATATGACAATGACAATGGGATACAAAGTTGCACATTTGGCAGTGATTGTGCAGTGGCAAATGTTATATATGGGCTAACCAAGATGCGATTTAAACGGGGCACATGAGACACAAGTGGCTTTAAGCACTTTTTGCGTTGTGAAAATATTAAGCCAGGACTGTTATTTGATGTGTAGGAAATTGATTCAATGTTTTATTTTATTTGGCAGGAAGTTATTTCTAAGATCAAAGAGAGATTATTGTATTATCTGCAAAATATGTGTTACTGCAAAAACAGTTAGAAGTCTAGCTTAATCAGAGATAATATCTTAATTAATGATAACAGAATAAATCGATAATATACTTTAGCTAAGAGTACCAGGATTGATTTGAAAATTCATCACTGGGCCTTGGATAAGATCTTTTACATTAACACCGCGTCCACGAGTAAAGTGGGTGAAAACGGCCAAAATTTGGGGGAGGTTTAAAATATAAAAGGTCCGCTGATTATTATTTTTCTTTTCTGACACAGGATACTGTTACTACAACTCTTGAGACAACATTTGATGCGTTCAGTGAGAGGACCATTGGTCTGCCGCATGCTATCTACGAGCTGGCAAGTGACCGGTCGACATCAGTGGCATCCGATGTTTTGCTCGTCCAAAATGCTCCAGAAGTGCACAGTATATGAACTGAAATGAAATTGTGAATTTGGGATTGTCATTTGTGTTGAAAATCGTTTTACAAGCAACACCGCTGTATGTATCGGGGTGGAGATGTATAGCGCTAGCGCTTGAATAGGAGCGCCCAACATGTACTTTATGTAAATCAATCCATACAATAGTGTAAAAGTCCACTAGTCACTGTACCAGTGTTGGCTGTGAATGCTCTCCTTCCCTATAGTCACTGGAACCAGGCTAGCTGTACACAATGTCGCGAGGCAAACTATTTCGGTAAAATAGCATATCGATACACACGTACATGCATGTACACCATTGATAACGGTAATAAAGATTACAAAATGTTTGCTTTCTCTCTGAATTTTAATTTTTAACTACTAACTTTGCTTTTGATTGCTTTATCATGTTCCAAGGGATGTGGTAGGCATAGTGCAGCCTTGAGATTTCTCAGGGCTTCTGCAGGTTTGATTGTGCATGGGATTACGCTCTATTCTTCAAGGTGTTTTAACATACTGCTTTGGTAGATTGTTTCCTCTTCCATTTTTCATTCTCATCATGATCACTACCTGCATTGTCCTCATCACTGGCCTTCTTCCTACCAAACAACTTGGTAATTTCTGCACGTATTTCATTCTCCCCAGGTAAGGTGTAGCGACCAGGATAGAGTGACTGAAGCTCCTCTAACATAGCACATGGACTCATTTTGTCCGAGGAAACTCGAGCTCCTTGATCAAATATCCTTCTTATGTTGTACGGTTCCAAGTATATGCTCGACCATACTGAGCCCCTCGCTGCTGACGCCCAACCTTGCAATTGCTGTTTATGGTTATGATTCAATGGTTGGCTCCTCTATAGCTCTGTTGCCTTTGCTATCTCAATTCTAGCTGCTTTTCTTTGCTCGCTGCCAATCGATAGTCGCTTCGGACCTCGTTGCCCAGTACTCCGAGCAAGCGCCACTCCAGGCTCTATACACCATCGCAAGCACATCCGCACCTTTTGCATGCGCTGCCACACAATGGCCATGAACCAACTTTGCATTTGCAACGATGAGGCTGTTCGGAATCCATTGATCCCGTGTAGATTAACTATTGGTGGTTAGTTAACTGCAGTATTTGGACTGGTCCCATAAGCTTCATCGCAATTGTTTGGCGAATGGGCATTTGTTTAAAGGATAAAAACGTAATTTTTATCTCTTCCACAAGTAAGTACGTGATCGGGAAGGGTTTTAGTATTCGTATTAGCATTCAAAATCCACTTTATACATGCCTTTTCTAGTACCGAACCGCATTATTAAAAGTATGCACATCTCTTCTACAACACATCCATTTGGTACAGGATAGATTCTTAGTATAATCCAATAGGTTCTTGTACTAGAATTTCATATAGTGCTTACGACTGCATTACTAGCGGACCTTTTTTTTTTTTAAATGCCCCCAAATGGTGACCCAGTTTACTCGCGGATGCGGTGTTTAAAATAGTGAATGTAAGGGTAACCTTGAAATGGTTCCCATGATTAAGATGTGAACAAAAATATTGCGGGACCTGATACAGAAACCAACTTTCTTTCTAACTGCAACATCAAATGTCTTTGGAGAGAAGCTAAGTGAATGGGGATGAGACTCTACTGTGTTTGCAAGCACAATTATCAAGTGATGAGGAATCCCAATTTCATGAATTCGAAGTTATGAGCTTGGCTGTAAGAAGCACTCTTGAAGTTCTTGAGCATCAGCTGGAACCATACTTCCATGGTTCTCTCAATAACCCATCAAATGATATTCTAGTAAGAAGTCAAGCCGCTCCATTGCATAAATATGCTATCTGAACAGACCCTTGGTCTAGTCGATTACCATGTTCGGCATAACGATGATAAAAGCTTATATTGTTTGCAATAAAGAGAGCAAGATTAAAACATGGCAGCAAAGAAAAGCCAATGATGAACTGAGAATACAAATTCAACATTATAGACTTCAAGAAGAACAAAGTAAGCAAGATAAAGTTTCAAGAGGCAAAACTGAAAAAAGTAAAGTCTATACTTGCTAATGAATGCAAAAAACATTTCCTCAAAACTCAACAGATACATTGGAATTTTTGTTATAAACTCTTCATAGTTGTTAGGTCAATTCATAGCGCAGTAGTGGAACACGTCACCTGGAATGAACAAAAAATTTAATGGAAAAGTGCTGTCTGTACAGTAAACGAGGTACTAAATCAATTATTTCATATTGGACAGTGGAAGAAACTGAAGATGATAGAGACGATCAATCTATATAACTTTGGGGCAGTTTGTTACTGATGTTATTCACAAAGATTTAGTTGCGCTTGTGTTAGTGTGCACTATTCATGTGCTTTTATTTTTAAATACATATTACAGATTTTATGTATTCTAAATGTACTCCAATGTCTTTCAGATCATTTATTACCTGGGGTAATTTGATTTTAATTTATTCAAGCGAACGTCAAAAATCTAGTTTAATACATAATACATCGATAAATGCACGTTGAAATTCCACTATATTAAACTAATAAGGAAATAGTATTTCTTCCCTAGTGCACATTCATTGTGTAGGCCTACAACATGCCATTCTCCATATAAAATTTGGAATCGAAATATTGAAAGACAATAATCGTATGACCGTTTGAATATAGTCATTACGGGGATCACAGTTTTTATAATATCTCCGCATCAATCACCATACGTTGTTTTATCGGTACTTAAAGGCCCGTTTCTCCGGTTAGGATTAAGCTACAAAAAGATAAAAACTGTTTTGAAAACCATTCAATATGTTCTTTAAACTGATGCATTTAGTTATGCGTGACAGATTGTTTGAAACTTTTTTGTAAAGTACCTAGATAAACAGTATTTATTGGAGGGGCTGAGCCCCTCCTATAACAAAAGGTTATTACAATGCGGCACTGGCACTCGGCTATTCGTATCAAATCGTATACATGTACAGACGAACGTGCGTGACTGTCGTCGCCTCAATTGCTATATCCTGCAGCTGTTCTATCACGTGCTTGATAAAATGAAGCGAAGGCAGGTTCATTTGTACGAAGCGTGGTCATTGAAGCGGGATAAAATTCGATCCCACGTTGCCAACAGCTAACTGTTCTGCAGAGAACTTACCTCAACGTAGCATTGATTTTGTGCAGTTAACTGTTCAGCGGAATTACCTCCACCTACTTCTAACTGTCCGGAGAAGCTGCAGACAGAAGACATTGCACCAATCGTCCTTGCTGCTAATGATTTGACAGCTTGTGACTGTCAAGGTACGTGCTGCGAGTGAGGTTTATCAGCCTAAACAGATGGAAGTTTGTCAAGAAATTAAGGCAGAAATTTCATGATATCAAGGTACAAAAAATATCCTTGGATAGCGCTATGTCTAACCAAAAATAAAGTGTTCTGCATATACTGAAAGTATTAATGAATTTAATTATCGTCGCTTTTAGAGCCCCCCATACCTTCCGCCGCCGCTGTGCTACTCTGTTTAAATACGGTTACAATTTTGGCCGAGGGGGGAGCACCCGGAGCACCCTCTCTGGGATACGCCACTCTACAGGCTAGTTTCGGCTATACTTGTAACCGTTAATTATTAACGATAACGTATTTGCTGTGTGCCAAACAAAGGGCCCCCCACTTTTCCGGACCTGAAGCGGACAGCACCCCCCCCCCCCCCCCCCACACACACACACACTTTTCGTATCGGGCTTAACCTGAAGCACCCCCCTCGCTGAAATCCTAGATACGCCACTGATGGTGGGCTATGCTATGTCTCCGCAAACAACTATGTGCATGCACGTAACATTTGCTCCTCGAATATAAAGTCCTTCCCTGAAAATCGAAATGTCTCTACTGTAACTTTGTTTATCAACTGTATACAGTGCACCGCCCCACATCAGAAATAGGAATAGATGTAGATATCAATCATTTAAGACTTCATTTCACTTCCAAATGCACCAACTGATACACAAAAGTCCACAAGTAATAATCATGGATCAACAATGACTATACTGCATAGCATCATGTCATCATCTAGTTAGAATTGTGTCAGGAAAGGATTGCCATCCTCTTGAAATGCATTTCATTTCATCCTAAAGAGACCAGTGAATCAAACAGTTAATGGTGTACCAAGGCAATGTACCATTCGTTGCTTGGTGGATGTTATGGTAGAAGAGACTAAAGAAGGTTAACCCCACCAAATCCTCTGTGTAGAATTTATATTAGAAATACCCAGTGTGTATGTGTGTGTGTGTGTGTGTGTGTGTGTGTGTGTGTGTGTGTGTGTGTGTGTGTGTGTGTGTGTGTTGTGTGAGCGTGTAACAACACGATGCCAGTCTGGGTTAAATATGCAAGCATACTGGATTTGGCTAAAACAGCTAGGTACATAGCTCAGCACCCACACGTCAACCTCCATACATGGGCATCAAAATTAAAGCTTGTATGATACCCAACAGGTCAAAATTATAATTAGTACCCGTGTGTGTGTGTGCATGTGTGTGTGTTCATGTTAAATCACAAAGTCAGTGTGGGTTCAATTTGCAAGCATACTGGATTTGGTATACACATACAACAGCAAGGAATAGCTGTGTGTGTGTATGTAAAGAGGGGAGGAGGATGAACAGAGCATCACACATACATGTATGCCATCCATCCTATACAGTAATAGGTTAAAAGAGGCTGGCAGACCTAGTTTAATTATTCATGCAGCATTCATCTAAACAGAGAGGGTGTGTTTCAAATAGATTACGGTTAACCATATACTAACAAGTAAATAAAAACATTCTCTCTGAGAATGTTGGTGGGATATAGGTTTTGCAGGCAAGTCGTATACTGGTGTAAAAAGCAAGGAAACAAGTTTTATCAGAAGGGAAAATGTAATAGTCCTATATTTAGCACACTTCGACTAAGGCATATGCTGTTTCTGTGCTAAATATAGGACTATTACATTTTCCCTTTTGATAAAACTTGTTTCCTTGCTTTTTACACCAGTATACGACTTGCCTGCTATATCCCACCAACTTTCTCAGAGAGAATGTTTTAATTTACTTGTTTCCTTAATTTTTTAACACCCAAATCACTGTTGCAACGCAGGTTTCCCCCCTTTCATTTAACCGTTTTTATTCAATCCAGACGTATTGTGAATTTTTTTTGCTTAATTAGAATTGATAAGACCGTATATAGGCTTTTAGGCTTTTGTGTATCAAAGCCTAACATCGACTAAGGCGAGTCCTCCAGCAAATTCTAAAGCTATTGGTGCATTTTTCATTGCTTAAAAGTGTTCCTGTCCCGAGTTATGAGTTCTCAAGAAGAAGCAGAAGAAGCAGAAGACGACCCGCTCATTAGTTTTGGAAGGGGAACGAGGACAGCAGTATTTTTCGTTCTCGACAACCACGCGGTTCTACGACGTGAAACAAAAATGAAACTACTCAGTTTTGACTTCTAGATTGATTGCCGCAACAAGTTAGACGATCCGATCGTCGGGAGCGAAGCTACGGTAGGGTCGCGGGATTTTATTTAAATTCATAGTCGGGGTCAAAACCTATACGGAAGTCTCTAGCGAGACTTCCGATATCGAGTTAGAATTATATCTACATGATATAATTCTACTAGATAGATTTAACCCAATCTTGCCCAGAGTACAGACCGCACCCAGACAACACAACTGACTAGTGGCTAGAGGTATTTAACCCATTCTTGCCCAGGGTATTGGCCATACCCAGGCAACTCAACTACGCCGATGAAAGAAATATTCAAATGTATTGAACCAAGGGCACATTACGAGCATTTAGAAAACGACACACTCCTCCCACTCACACACGCACCAGCACTTATAATTTGCACTATAAGGGCGCGCCCACCATTAATCATTATTGACCTCTAAAGAAAATTTTTATGTAATAGCGAAAGTAATTAATTTTGTTGTTGATTCTCCTGCTCGCAAAATGAAAGCAAACAATAAACGAATGCATTACTTATATTTACTGCGTTAATGATTGAAAACAACTACATGCGTTTTCAATGCATAGACGTGTATGGATGTCCGAAATTGCTGGACATGTCATCGTGTGTCTTCCATTGATATACATTTGTGGAGCTGTAATATGTTGCAGCTCTGTCCTGCTATTCAGACGTTCAGAAAATACGGTACACTTATATGATGGCCTTTTTCTCTTTCTTGTAGCCACCAAAAGGCTTCCGCACACGGACGTACTGCAGCGTTGCTGGACCTTAATAGTTATAGTTGTGCGGATCGATTCAACTACTGTGACCGGATTGTATACATGACAAACTATGCCGATGATTCATGAAAAAACACATTCGTGATTTATGTGTTGAAAGAAAAAATGTGACACGTCCTAAACCATGTGCTTGCCTATTGTGATGCTTCTTCTCGATGATGCTACATCCTGACCTCCTTGGGAATTTGGCTGGCGTCCGCCTCATAGGCTTTAACTCACCCCCTTCCCTACGGGAAATTGTGTAAAAGTAGGATGCGCATTTAAAGGAAACGCAATAAAGCGCTTGCGCATATGGCATATACATACCTACGATGAACGTCAAGGTCAAAGAGCCATGTTTTGCCCATATCTGATCTATATGAAGGATGGATATGGCTCGCTCAAAAAGTAGCATTGATAATGAGGTATGGATTATAGTTCCAAAACCATTTACGGTATTGTTCTAATTGTAACGTAGTGTCCAGCCGCAAACTACTGTGCTAATTTCCCATAGTGGTTAATCCAATGTAACTTTAATTTATGGCTCTGTGTAGCTGGATTGTTGAGCAGCAGTAGTAAGTCCTCCATGCCCATGCACATAGTGAGAAGGAATGAACTCCCCCCACTTTTCATTTATGTGCTTACTTGCAGTAGTTTTACACACTGCACGCTTGCACTTAACTAAGAAAAATACACTGCAGAACACTGAACACAACATTTAACCAAAAGTGGTCTCATGGCATTAGTCATGTTCAATAATGTATAATACATGCTGACTCTTATACAAATTAGCAAGTTTTATAAATATTAGACTTGAAAATCAAAGAGCTAATGATATCGTTAATATGGTAATGATAATATGAACGTATGATCCACTGTCATGAATGCATGACTGTGACTAGCTAGTTTGACCCAGTGACTGGTATGTAGCTAGGTATGTCCCTGGTGCATAGGTGCGTCCATGGTGCATAGGTGTTTTCCTTGGTGTGTGGGTGTGTCCCTGTTGTGTGGGTGTGTCCCTGTTGTGTGGGTGTGTCCCTGTTATGTAGGTGTGTCCCTGATGTGTAGGTATGTCCCTGTGTGTAGGTTGGTCCCTGTGTGTGTAGGTGTGTCCTTGGGATGTAGGTGTGTCACTATGTGTGTGGGTGCGTCCCTGTGTGTGTAGGTGCGTCCTTGGGGTGTGATGTGTGACAGTGTCCCTGTGTGTAAGTGTGTCCTTGGGATGATGTAGGTGTGTCCCTGTGTGTGTAGGTGTGTCCCTGGTGTGTAAATGTGTCCACATACCAGGTCGATAGAGCAGAGCATATGCAAATACTGCAATCCAGCCTGGACACGCCAAAATAGAAAGTGCAATTCAAGCTATGGCGCTGTATGGGTTGAATATACCATCTGTCCTATGAAAAATGTGTGTAGTTGATACACAAGCATTTTCAATTAAAGCAACAAAGATTAAAGAGGGAAAGTGTGGGGCAAATAGAAAAAAGAATGCTTATTCATGGTCATGGTGCAAAGGATTAACCAACTGCCATCTCAGAGGTTTTTTTCATACACGATTATGGCTGATACATAAGGCCAATGACTAGCAACACTTCAAGGGACTGAAGATCGCTGTAAAGTAAAAATGCAATCAAACTGAGTGGATATGAAAATGTAAAAAAAAAATACACACACACAAGCGCAAATCACACACTGCTGTTTAAAATCAATGTCGTGAAAAATCCTATGCTGCTGATCCTATTCCATATGCAGTGTTTGCATCCATCACTATGACGTTGTCCTTACTCTTCTTATTATTGCCCGCCTCTTCATACACAGTGGCAGGATCATCATGTGAGGGCTTGTAAGATGTCCTTCTCAAAATGTAGCAGAGGACAGAAGCCACCAACACTCCAAGAGAGAAGGCCATCACGAAAGTGACAGGTACACCAACTGCTGTACCAATGGCTGAACACGTATCAGCTAGCAGCACTGATGGATCTAAAGTTGTGTAAGACAGATTATATTATAGAAGTACCTTCAATTTTTAACCTCCAGCATACAGAAGTAGAAAGTGGTATCACAAAAACAGTATAGAGCTTTATCATGTCCTATGAGGCCTACACATCCAGGCAATTCCAAACATGTATCAAATATGAACTAGCGCACATCAATGTATTAGGACCTACGTTATGTAGGATTTGAAGTGTGATGAATACGATTAACAAAATACTATTGCCGATGCACCCGTAGAATCAGTTGGCCTTTAGCGAGCGTATTTGGATACAACCGTCGATTACCTACAATGTAGTAAAACTGCCGACGCTTATAAAGCTCAGACAATAGAGATAACACTCGCTCGTTCCCACTGTCGAACCTTACAAATGGTACCTTTCTCCATCTTCTTCCGGATCTGATAAGATAAGATTTGCTCCGATAAGAGGTTTATTGCATTGCATCTTTGTCACGATTGAAGTATAATGCTATAGCCGTTATGCGGAAGCACTAGAACCAACAAGTTAGAAACTTAATGTCGAGTTGGATTTGTTTTATTATGTTAGTAACAAGAGTTATGCTTGACACAAATTTCAATCTCTAGCAAACTTAGTTTTGTTAGCATAGCCCACAACAGATTTTATCGGCCTTTGGAAGACATAAAAGTGGGCGGGAACGTGAAGTTGAACACGTTCAGTCTATATTTCATATAGTGCGCTACAGTTACTATTCAATTGTTGTCACGGTTGTACCAAAAGCTTGACGTGTCTGGTTTGTTTTCTTCAAAATGCCGTCACGTCGATCGCGAAGAGAAAAGAATCGTTCAAAGAAGATCGCAAAGTTAAAGAATGACTGTTGTGTTGGCAAGTCGCAAGATATTGAGGAGCGTGACAGTTTTCAAGAAGCGCATGAAAAAAAGAAGACTTGGGACAGGAAGCGCTACAAAGCCGATCCTGAGAGTAAGAAGGATAGCATGAAGGCCCAATGCATGTGAGCAGATCAAACGGTCTCTTGTGCTACGATAGAGTATGATTCTAAGGTTGCCCAATACATGCCTCAATATGCATATATATACTTCCTCCTTCGTTTATTCTCATTCATAAAAATGTGTGAAACAAGATATAAAAATTTAATTAAAATAAAATTGGTGATGTAGGATTTGTGGGCTAAAAAGTAAGGAAACAAGGAATTACGGATATTAGGCATTCATTTAATTATAAATATTACAGACCTACATTATTTAGCAAATCTACCTCCTTGAAATTCTGTGCTAAATGTAGGTATGTAATATTAATGAATGCCTAATATCCGTAATTCCTTGTTTCCTTACTTTTTACTCAATTGCTGTCTACAAATCCTACATCACCAAATTTATTTTAATTAAATTTTTATATCTTGTCATATATGGGCACATATATGATATACACATATGTTATCTGGAACATACATTTAGTAATATATTGTCGGAAAGGTGCACTCTCAACAAACTCCTGAATAGGGTTGAGATCCACCATTTAACAGTACATGACAGCTGACTGCAGGACGTGACCTTTTTCTCAATGCATGAATAGAACCCTGTGCGTATATAACCATGAGTTGTATATCGTATGTATGCAATGCATGTGATTGCTGATGCGTGTTTTGCTCATCATTGTTTTCACTCGGTCTGTTGCTGCGCTTTGTTAACCGCTGCTCTAAAGTATAGGTAGAGTTCTAACAGGTTATGGGCCCAGGATGGCAACAGAGACCAAGGTTGTTAGCATTGCTCCGCTAAAGGGAACAAACTATCCTACATGGAAAGTCCAGTGTCGCATGGCTTTGGTGCGTGATGGACTGTGGGGAATTGTTTCAGGAACAGAGACGGAACCTCACGAGGAAAGCGAACGTCGCGCAAAGTTTCTCGCTAGAAAGGACCGTGCTTTGGCTATAATTGTGCTAGCAATTGATCCTGAATTGCTGTAACTGGTTGGATCAGACCCAGACGATCCGGTCGTCGTGTGGAATTAAGAAATTGCAGGATCAGTTTCAGAGGAAAACATGGGCAAACAGGTTAGCCCTGCGCCGCAAGTTGCACTCGATGCGTTTTAGAGAAGGAGAATCCGTTCAAGAACACGTTAAGATTATGACGGAGCTGCTCAGTGAACTGGCTATCATGGGTGATGCCATAGAAGAGGATGACCAAGTTGTGTATCTGCTCGCTACTTTGCCGGACTCATTTAATACTCTCGTTACTGCACTTGAAGTCAGTGAAGAAGATCCCAAGAAGGAGACCGTGACGGAACGATTGCTTCATGTGGAAAGGAAGCAGAAGGAGAAGGTGAGTGTTGATATTGATAAGGCAATGACCATCAAGTCTAAAGGGAGTGGTAGTAAAGTACATTGTCACTACTGTAAACAGCTTGGACACTTCCAGAGGAATTGTCCAGAACGTTTGAAAGGGAGACAGGAGTTAAGTCCTAATGACAAAGGTAAATCAGTGAAGGTTGGGCTGGTAAAGCATAGTCTGCTTAAAGCATGTGAGCCAACGTATCACTGGATAATGGACTCGGGAGCTACCTGTCATATTTGTAGCACAAAAGAGCATTTTGACACGTATCTTCCGTTACAGAAGTCTCTTCAGGTTACACTAGGAGATGGACATCAAGTAGAAGCAATTGGAACTGGTGTTGTGACATTGAAGCTGAACTTGCCAGGCAGAGCGTCACAAATAGGAAGTTTAAAGGATGTCCTCCATGTGCCTAAGCTGACATACAATCTGTTGAGTGTGCCCAAGGTGGCTGAGGCCGGAAACCATGTCTCCTTCGATAAGCGTCAAGGCTGTATTCGGGAAAGTCAAGCAGAAAAGCTTATCGCTGTGGCTTACAACGTGGGAAACCTCTACTACCTCGACAGTGAATCGCCGAAAAACTGTCAAGTTAATGTTGTCGGTGATTCATCGAAGGAGAGTATTTGGCATCGTAGATATAGTCACCTAGGAGAAAGAAACCTGCAGAAGTTATTGAAAGAGAACTTGGTGAATGGTTTCGATTACAGCGTGTCAAGAGAAATCGGTTTTTGTGAAGCGTGTGTGAGCGGAAAGAGTCATTTACGGAAGGCCAACGACAAAGGGGTGATGAGCCGTTAGGGATCATTCACAGCGACTTGTGCGGAAAATTGAGCTCGCCGTCGCTTGCGGGAGCAGAGTATTTCCTGACTTTCATTGATGACAAGACACACTACGTATGGACCTACGTGTTGCGAAATAAGCATGAAGTGTTTCGAGTTTTCAAAGAGTGGAAGTTACTGGTGGAGAAGTCATCCGGTCACAAGCTATAAACCCTTAGGACGGATAATGGTGGGGAATTCTGCTCGGCGGAGTTCGAAGTTTTCTTAAAAACGAAGGAATCAAGCATGAGTACACCATTCCTAAAACACCTGAACAAAACGGTGTTGCAGTACGTCTAAATCGTACGTTGTTGGAAGCGGTGCGTTGTATGCTGGCAGATTCTGGTTTACGGCATTGTTTTTGGGCTTGAAGCGTTGTCTACGACCTCTTACTTGATCAACAGGAGTCCCACAAAGGCTCTTAGCGGCAAAACTCCGTTTGAAGCTTGGTTCGGTAAGAAGCCTAACGTGAAACACCTGAGAGGGTTTGGATGTGCTGCCTATCCGCATGTACCAAGAAACGAAAGAGGGAAGTTGGACGGACCCTAAGGCAAAGCGTTGCATTTTCTTGGGCTATGCAGCACAAAGAAAAGGTTACAGGCTATATGAAACGAAGGCGTCGTGCATTATCCTCAGTCGCGATGTTGTGTTCAACGAGTCGTCGAGAGGAGTTGACTCAAAACAAGAGGAGACTCGATCTGGTCAAATCGAGATTAATGAGTCAGGAGAGCCTGAACCAGAAGGAGAACTTGAACTAGGAAGGGAACCTGAACCTGAAAGACGTGCAGATCAGTTAGCTGACCCAGAACCGGTGGCTCTATGGAGATCTAAACGAGAAACAAGGCATCCGGACTATTATGGAGTGCGAGTGTACGCAGCAGAGGCTCAGGAACCCGAGAATGTTCAAGAAGCACTAAGCAGCTCGGAAAAGGAACACTGGAAAGTTAATTGCTATATCCACGTATATGATCCGGATGCCGATGTTTCTCTTCTCTAGCTCTGTCCAAGCCGTGTTGTAAGTACTATAGTCCTGGACAGCATCGAGAAAGTAAAAATAATGTGCCATTTTTTTTATTTTAAAGGTGCCTTGGGGGTCCGATAAGAACGTTCCGTATATCGGTTTCACTAGCCCAACTCGTTTTAACAAAAAATTCAGTGAGTTGAATAATAACTATAAACATTATTTCACAATTAGCAGCTAACTATATTCATTGAAAACACTTGACCGTTTACATAACAACGCCGCAGTAGGAACAAAGGAAAGGGCTTATCAATGAGATTGTTGAGCAACGCTCACAGCTGTTAAGTAAACTATGGTTACTTCAGCAGTTGTTTTGCTTACACAAGGTAAGTGGGTGATGAATATGGCTCCAGTAATGAGGCAAAAACGTTTAAAAACTTGTCTTGAAAATCTTATGGACAGTTTTTAAGCAAAAAACGAGATTTTCGGTACTTTTAGATATCATTATATATAGAATCAAAATATGATTTTTAAATTTGGACGCGTAATGAAATATTGTCAAACTGAATTTTAAAAATTTAAGTACCCCTATAAACTTGAATTTTTTGACTTCACGTTATGCTATATAAGTTTCGTTATCTCACCATACATAGCTGACATATTTTACCCAATTATGGTGATTGATTTGCAATGAATATAATTAAAATACATGCTACATAAACGTATACTTCCTCGATGCTGTCCAGGACTTTACTTACGGTGTATGTAAAAAAAAAAAAAAAAGTTTTTATTTATACATAGCACACAGTCTGGAACACCGAACCACCAATCTTTGTGGAGCTGCTCTAGATATCTCCTTGCTTTGCATTTGCTGCGGTTTTAAAAAAATTTCTTGTTAATTATAAAACACGAAGCCAAGGATAGGGGAAGGTGGGTCCGTACCCAATACTGGGAACCACATATTTGTGCCATTTATGAGAACATTATTGTGCAATTTCACATATTTGATATGTGTCTGCTAAGATCGATGTTCCATATAAGAGGGAATCGTTTTGATGCATATATGTGCACATATTTGATACAAAAAAAACTTCTGGGTGTGTACATGCATGCAAAGAGTTACTCTGCCTCTGGCCACAATCATATAGTCAGCGGTGTAGGAAGGAGTTTACAAGTAGGGGGGATAAACTTTTATGTCTGCACTCAGGGAGGGGGGGAGTTAGTACCCCTCCTGTGCCCATGCATCTAGGGGGTACAAGAGCCCCCTCCCCCTCCCCCCCCCCCTGTGGTCTTGGGCCCTACCCAAGAAACGTTTCCCTTGGAAAATAGGTTGACAGCCCAAAGCAATTGCAGTTATTTGAGAATGCAGGTGTGTTGTCCCATACATCGGTGTATTGCTACAGCAGTTTATGTCCCTAATACAGTAGTCTGTACTGCTTACTTTTGTACATTGCCAGATGTATCATACATATATCTGACCCATAAGATTAAATTTAGTACACTAGAAGACGACAGTGACCAAGAAGAAACATGGGACTAAGAACGAGAGGACATTTTATGACATTGAACCATGGTATAGTTGTTACCCTAGCTAGCAAGGTTCCAATTTGCAAGTAAAGTAAAAATGAACGAACAGGACAAATTAATAGCAATATTATTTATGATGAAATTTGGCTTTCTTATTTAAGCTTAGCAGTAATGGCCTTTAAATATTTCGTATATAATTGAGGTAGAGAAATGAAATGGATAGCATGATGTTAGTGCAAGGCTTCATCCAACAGTTCACAGACGTTGCACAGCAGCTGATTTTAAAAGGACACGCCCCTTTCTACTGGACACAGGCGTGTATGAAAAGTCTATCTGGAGACTGAGGGCATATATCTGGCAGTAGTCCAGACATCACACACCATGCATGACCCAAGAACCATGACTGCATGCAGATAGCAACGTACATATAGGCTCTCCTAGTGCAAGCTGTTAGCAGGAGACTGAGTAGCTGATCCAGGACCACATTCCATTATAACTTATGATCACTTGAACTACTCTTAACCTAACCATCCCTAAGTGATATACACACTATGAATAATTTAGTGTATGAATATGGTAATGATATTACTGTACTCCCATACAATACATTGCAATATGATGCCCTTTGCAGCTCTGGATACAATGAATCCAGTACATTTTGGGTTATATGTCCATAAGTCACAATTGCAGCTATGGATCCATAGCCCCTACATGCCCTCTTGACCGATTAACATTTTTAACCCCCTGAACAGGCACACCCACACATATACACCGACATACATATGTATGTGCCATCAATGGCCCCAGCACTCAGGCATGACAATAAAGGACCATATTTGGCCCCTCACAATGCAAGGCTATCTTTGTATGACCTCACCACTTCTACTTCACTATCCTTTATCACACACGCACACACACACACACATACACTGACATGCTGATGGAATAGTAACCATGATAGTAGTCTCGTACCCAGACCCAGATTCCCAACAGCTGCGGATGGATTACATCACCGCTACGTGGAAAGTGGGTCTGGTGTCCCCGTGTGCAACTCTCTGTCCAGCGATTACATAATTTTTACATTCCAACGTCGGGAGGAATGCAGTAACGTCATTATGAATAATAATATCTTCTGCAAGAATGCAATTAGTGTGTTTATGCTTTAATTAGAAACGCGTGTCATATGGATAATTGCAAGCTGTGTGGTGCAAATACATTTCCCTTCTTCGTACGATATCTTCCCCTACTCAGGAAGCGATTATCAGTGCGCTTAGCCTTGGATACACTCGATTCTAAACGCCAGCGTTTTGAATCATCTCTCCCAAGCGAAACTACAGTGCCGTAGACAACTTTTTTGCTTTGGAGGTGCTTAAACTGTGGGGGTGTAATAACTTTCCACATCATGATTATAGTGAGTATTACACAAATCGTCCAAAAATGTGCTGCTGCTTGAATTACGACTAATAATCTCATTGCCAATGTGTTTAAGGTCTAACAAATCTGTTTCAGTCTTGTGGACATGTAGAACCATGCACCAATTTAATCTATTTTGGTTCATTATACTTCTCAGCCATGTTTTCAGTCCCCGTAGGGCACTAAAAGACCTCTCACGGATTGCATTAATGGCCGGCATTACTAGTATAAGATTAGCTAGCTTAAATATGTCCAAATAAAGTGTCCTTTCAACAGCATTCAGAGACTTCAAGTAGGCAGTCAAATCATTTACTTGTACCCCATTCTTAGGTACATTACTATGTAGAATGTGTAGCTGTGTTAGGAGACGTTCCTGGTCTAAATCACTTCTGTAGAGCTGAAAAATATCTTTGAAGTCGTCAAGTTTAGGGTTAGGGTGGCATAACAATGATTCCAGCCTGCAAAGTACTTTGTAGCCTTCTTGATCAAATCTTCTTTTTATTGCATTTATAGCATGATCAATGACCTACTCCCGCTCGAGGTTTTGATATACTTCAAAATGGACATATAACTTTCTTCTGAGGTACACGTGGAATCGAGCAATGAGCAGCAAGCGAACATTTATAAACCGTAGTTTATTGGATTGATAACTACACTGATATTGTAATGTAGCGTTAAACGGACGATCGATTATGGCTTATGCAGCATGTTTTAACGATTTAAAAATGGTCTTCCAAAAAAAAATTGGGGGTGCTTCAGCATCCCCAAGCACCCCGTTGTCTACGGCGTTGAGCTACTCTGGTCAAGGTAAATGTAAGCTATGCTGCATTCTTTTATACACAAGTGCTGGGTCACAGACTGCGGTGAGTAGCACCCCGCCAAAGCCTGCATGCCCATTTGCCTGAGACTATGTGAGCTCCAGTGTAGCAACTGTGATTGAGACTATGGCCTCGCACGCGCTGCGACAGAACTCCCGAGTTGGGAAGATTCTCAAATAGCCAAATCACAACGGTACACACAAAACATAAAGCACACACTCAGCATGCAACCACTGCTTGCCAAGTTCCCACAACGCTTCTGCCTCTGCCCGGTTGTCACAGCTTTTAATAGTGCCGGTCCATCACGTGCGAAGATGCTTCTAGAAGCTCCTATACAATCAGGGAAATACTGTCTGGCTGCATTAAGTCCAGACATCTAACAATTTACACCAACACTTCTATTATACCTATAACAGCAATCACTACACTTCTCCGGGTTCTCCCTTCACAAGCCACATCGTTCTGGGGGTCGGTGAGGTCGGTTTGACCGTCGGAGGATAGGTGCAGGTTCAGGAGCAGGTACAGGTTCAGGGTCCGCCCTAGGCTGAGGCTGGGGTGGCAACAGCTGAGCATCAGCCATCGGTGGTATTGGCGGCTGCTGCTCTGGAACTGGAGGTATGTTAGGATCAAGGGGCCCAACATCCTCTACATCTTGCTCCTGAGACATGATAGTCTCCTTTCTACCATCTGTGGCATCATTGTTTCTACTCCAAACATGGTCAATGTGGTAATGACTCTCTTTACCATCTTCCAATTTAACTAACATCGTCACAGGCCCCTGTACTGATATACGTTTCTGTCGGTTGAACACGGTGAATTAGACAGAAACTATGCTCCCTCCATATGTGATTGGTTGTACGGCACGTGAGATGGCCACGTGGTGGGGGGTTTAAATAGGTATGAGCGGGGCTTTGGGCTCAGTCTAAGTGTCGTGCACGTGCTGCAAACTTTTTCTACAATGGGTACCGAAGCTGAAAAGATGGACCAGCTCCTTAGTAGCATGCAAACGATGCAGGAGCAAATGAAGGCGATGCAGAAAGGGCAGGAGGAAACATGTATGCGGCTGGGCGAGGCAGTCTCATAAGGACTCGTACGTGTTTAGGAAAAAAGGCAACGAATGCCAATATAAGGCCAACGAGGAAGTGAAGGAGCGGCTGGAGGTGGCGGCTAGCTATCTAGACCGTGTGGAAGCAGCGAGTGGGAGGGATCAACTCGACCTCGATAAGAAAAAGATTGCAGAAGGTACGTCTTTCCTTGCCCGCCGACAGAAGCTGATTAAACTGGCCGACCGATCGGAGTCGGGATGGGCAGTCGTCGAGGAATATGACGCGGATGTGCTGGCTGATGACTCTGATGATGAAAAGAAAATTGAGAAGGCCGAAAAAGCCGCGGAGCGGAAGCTGGCAAAGAGGAGGAAGGTGCAGGAGGTGAAGTTCAGAGATGGGTTGGCGGCTAGGAGTTTGCCTAGGCCGGGGAGTGAGCCTACACCCAAAGCACCGTTTGTGGGTCCCAAACCTTCCATAGCTGCGGTGCCGAGACCAAAGTACCCTGTGGGCTCCTGCTTCCAGTGCGGTGACCCAGGCCATTTCAGGAGGGAATGCCCCAAGGCTGCACCCCCGGCTGGAGCCAGGGAGGAGTATCCTTCAATAAAGTGTGTTGAGCATGTGGCCATGGACGGCATGGAGTGTGTTGATAGGGAGAATGTAGCACCTGATTTGGGTGAGGTGTTAAATGGTGGAGAGTCATGTATTGCTAAAAGTAGATGTTGGGAGGCCCAAGAGGGGGATGCAAGTACTGTTTCTGTTAGGGGACGTCTGGGTGCTTGCGTAACTTATTGGGAAGAGGTGTTGTATGCACCACCATGGGTATTGGAAACACTTAGGAATGGGTATGTTCTCCCATTCTATTCCCAACCTACACCCTATGCACGGCCCAACCAGCATTCTGCCCAGATAGAGGCTGATTTTTTTACAAATGCAGTGGCAGATTTGCTTAGTGGTGGGTATATTGAGAAGGTGAATGAGCTTCCAGTGGTATGCAGCCCATTATCAGTTGTCACCAATGGGGTGGGTAAAAAGTGGCTTGTGGTAAATTTAAGGCATGTTAACCGGTCCCTTTGGAAGCAAAAGTTCAAGTACGAAGACTTGCATGTGGCAATGATGTTGTTCAAACAAGGTGAGTGGATGTTTTCATTTGATTTGAAGTCTGGGTATCATCATGTGGATGTTGCTAAGTGCCATCGTAAGTACCTGGGTTTTGAATGGGGCGGGAGCTGGTACACATTCGTAGTGTTACCGTTTGGGTTGTCGTCAGCGCCTTATGTATTCACCAAGATGATGCGTCCATTAGTCCGATTATGGCGTAGTAAAGGATTAAAGGCAATTGTGTATCTCGATGATGGCATTGTAGCCATGCCAGATGAGAAGGGTGCAGTTGCTGCCAGTGGCTGGGTGCAGGACACGCTGTTGAAGGCTGGGTGGGTGTGTAACGAAGCTAAGTCTACCTGGTTACCTACCCATAGGTTGTCATGGTTAGGGTTTACTTTGGACCTAGAGGTTGGTTGTATTTCAGTACCTGATAAGAAGATGGATGCCCTGCATGGAAGGTTGCAGACAGCTAGGGAGCAACCAATGCTTAGGGCAAGGGCTATAGCAAGCCTGGTGGGTAGAATCATATCTATGAGTCTAGCACTGGGTCCTGTGGCCAGGTTCATGACACGGGCCTTATATGCATTATTGCTAACCAGGCAGGCATGGTGTGATTTTTTACCCATCTCACCAGAAGGGCGAGAGGAACTTAATTTCTGGTATGAGTCAATCAAAGAGTATAATGCACAGCCTATATGGCATAGCCCATCTGCAGTAAGATGTGTGTACTCAGATGCCAGTGATGTGGGGTACGGAGGCTATACAGTTGAGCATGGCATGCATGTTGCACAAGGGATGTGGTCACCAGAGGAAGCAAAGCACAGCTCTACCTGGAGGGAACTGGTAGCAGTGGGTAGGGTGTTAGATTCAGTCGCAGGCAGGCTTTGTAATGCTAGAGTGCGTTGGTTCACAGATAATCAAAATGTTGTCCGTATTTTGCAAGTGGGCAGTGTCAAGCCTCACTTACAAGTGGAAGCCTTAAAAGTATTCAAAACATGTATAAGATACAATATTAGGATAGAGCCAGAATGGGTGCCCAGGGAGATGAACCAGCTTGCCGACTATTATAGCCGTGTTGTAGACTATGATGACTGGTACATCAATCCCACAGTATTTGCCATGGTAGATGAATGGTGGGGACCACACAGTATTGATCATTTTGCAACGTCATACAACAAACAGGTTGAGCGATTTAACTCTCGCTACGCATGTCCAGGGACTGAGGCAATAGACACGTTCACAGTGAATTGGTCAGGAGAGAACAATTGGTGGTGCCCACCACCTGTGCTTATCCCAAGAGTGATTAGGCATGCTGAGTGCTGCAAAGCACAGGGGACACTAGTTGTCCCACACTGGGAATCTGCCCCATCTTGGCCTCTGTTGTGCCCCAGTGGTAATGAGTGGGCCTCATTTGTGGTGGGCGAGGGGTTGTTACCGCTATCAGAAGAATTGATCAAGCCTGGCAGAATGGGTTCTGCGCTGTTTGGAGGGAAATTTCCTAACTCCGAGGTGATAGTACTGCGAGTAGATTTTGGGAAGTGCAGTGTTAATTAGCTGTGTGTCGAGCAGGTGTATCGACTATTGGTGGCTTTGTGTTGATTGTGATATCCAATATTAGTCGTGTGACTTTGTCAATCTAGAGCATTGATTTGTTGTTCAACAGCCTTCTGGCTTTGTCGATCTGGAGTATCGACTGTTGCTAGCTTTTTGGCTTTGTCGATCTGAAATATCGACTTGTTGTTAGCCTATTGGTTGTCGATCTGGAATATCGACTTGTTGTTAGCCTATTGGTTGTCGATCTGGAATATCGACTTGTTGTTAGCCTTTTGGCTTTGTCGATCTGGAATATCGACTTGCTGTTAGCCTTTTGGCTTGGTCGATCTGGAATATCGACTTGTTGTTAGCCTTTTGGCTTTAAATTTGGCTGAACAACAGTCTCTAACCTAAATAACTTCTCCTACTTCTCACCCAATGCAGATGTATTTGCCTCAGGGGTGTGGCCTCTACTGAGTAATCTGGAGGACCCCGAACTGAGGAGGCTGGCCAAGGCTCTACCCGCAATAGTGCTGAGGAGTAGGGCAGACAGTACCACAAAGAAGTACCTCGGGGCATACCAGCGGTGGAAAGTCTGGGCGGATGCTAGACAAGGGATCCCTAGCTTCCCAGTTCAAGAGAGGCATTTGGTGCTGTATTTGCAGCACCTTAGTGAGTCCACGGGGAGTAAGGCAGCAGTAGAGGAGGCAGTGCATGCTCTATCATGGTTGCATGAGCTAGCAGGGTTGCAACAATTAGGAGGGTCACCCTTAGTTAAATGTACAGTGGAGGGTCTGAAACGGATCCTGGCTAAACCTAAGGTTCGGAAGGAACCAGTGACGGCTGACATGTTGAAGGCCATGGTGGAGGCTGCTGGGCCAGACCCACCTTTGTCTGAAGTCAGATTGCTGGCTGTTTGTTTGGTGGCTTTTGCAGGTTTCCTGCGTTGCAATGAGCTGGTGAAGCTCAAATGCTCTGATATTATCTTCAATACAGAGGGCATGTCGATAAATGTGCAGTCCAGTAAGACTGACCAATACCGGGAGGGTGCGTCATTAGTCATTGCACGCACTGGGTTAGTAACATGCCCTGTGTCTATGATGGAGAGATATTTTCGTATAGGAAAGTTAGATCATTCATCCCCAGGTTTGGTGTTTAGGGGAATTGTAAAGACAAAGGAGGGAGAAGGCTTGCGTAAGACAGGTGGCCTCAGTTACTCTAGGCTAAGGGAATTACTGTTGAATAAAATAGCAAAGCTTGGCTTTGATCCAGCCCTGTTTGGCATGCACAGCCTTCGTGCTGGTGGTGCCACTGCAGCAGCCAATTGTGGTGTGCAAGACAGGTTATTTAAGCGACATGGTCGCTGGAAATCTGAATCCGCTAAAGACGGGTATGTTAAAGATTCCCTACAGAGACGCTTAGAGGTCTCAAAAAGCCTGGGTATATAACTAGGCCCGTTCTTTGTACTTTTGTGAGTACTTTTTCTCAGCAGGAGCAAGAGACCGAGAGGCATAGGCTATTGGTCGGTCCGTGCCGTCTTCATAAACATGTGACAAGACTGCTGCAATGCTATAAGGGGAAGCATCACAAGAAATGGCTAGTTTTCTTCCAGGATCAAAGTGCACCAACAAAACATCTGGAGACAGCTGAGATTTTGCTTTCTGAAATGCATCAGCCTGTTTCTTTCCCCAGTGCCATGGCTGATGTTAAGCCAGTAACTTGTACAATGGTGCCAAGGTGTCTGCAAGGCAAGGCAAAAACTTTGAGTAATAGTTAACTAACCCTACGAATGACTTAAGCTGTGTGACATCACAAGGGACAGGTGCACTCAAAACAGCCTGCCGCTTTTCTTGTGTCGGTCTGATTCCCTCCCCTGAGATGTGGAATCCCAGGTACTCCACATTGGACATCATGAATTTGCATTTTTCCTTCTTTAATTTTGCCCCCGACCTGCTGCAGACGAGATAGGACTCTCGCCAAAGTTTCCATGTGCTCTTCTCTTGACGAGTCTGCCACCAAAATATCATCTATGTATACCTGAACGTGGAGAATATCCTGCAAAATTCCTTCCATCGTTCGTTGGAAAATAGCCGGGGCTGCTGCAACGCCAAATGGCAGCCGGTTATAACGAAAGAGGCCCTTGTGTGTGGAAATGGTCACAAGCTTTTTCGACTCTTCCTCTAGCTGCAACTGCAAGTAAGCGTGCGACAGGTCCAGTTTAGAGAACACTTTAGCTCCCGTCATGGATACCAGCACATCATATATTCGGGGAAGGGGATAAGAATCCACAGTTGCAGCACTATTAACAGTAAGTTTGTAATCCGTAAACTCCCATCGGTTTTTACCACTGGTACCACAGGAGCGGTCCATTCCGAGAATCTCACTGGCTCTGTGACACCGTCCCTTTGTAAGCGCTCCAGTTCTTGCTCCACTTTATCTCTCAGAGCGTACGGAACTGGCCGTGGTTTGCAAAAGCGCGGTTTGACTGTCTTATCCACATGGATCTTAACTCGAATTCCCTCCAACAATCCAAGCTTCTTCTCAAACAGTCTGGGATGTTTCTCCAGCAATTGCTCCATTCCGTCACTACAGGTCTTCAATCTATGGTCACTAGAACCTACATAAAACAAAGAGAGGTTAATTTTCAGCTCACTCAGCCAGTCTCGACCTATAGTGAGGGTCCGTGCATACAAGATGGTCCCGTAGCATATCCTCCAGAGAATTCCCGAAGTCGCAGTGCTCTGAGAGTTTACGCAGCTCAGCGACAAACTGCGATATCGACTCCCCGTCCCTCTGCGACCGCGAGTTGAAATTGTAGCGTTGCACTGTAACAGATGGGGAAGGGCAAAAATGAGTGCGAACAAGTGTTACCAGCTCCGAGAAGGACTTGTCTGAAGGTTTTCCAGGCACCACCAGGTTGCGTATCAATTGGTACACGGAGCCGCCGCAAACGCTAAGGAGGACAGCTCTGCGTTTGCCTGCGTCATCGATGCCGTTAGCCTGAAAGAATTGTTCCAATCGTTCGCAATAGCATGTCCAGCCCTCCTGTCCTTCTTAAAATGCCCCTACTGTTCTCAGGAAAGACGCCATCCACAACAGATGCTAGTTTACCTCGTCGCCAATTGTAGCAACTGTGATTGAGACAATGGCCTCTCACGCGCTGCGACAGAACTCCCGAGTTGGGAAGATTCTCAAATAGCCAAATCACAGCGGTACGCACAAAACATAAAGCACACACTCAGCATGCAACCACTGCTTGCCAAGTTCCCACAACGCTTCTGTCTCTGCCCGGTTGTCACAGCTTTTAATAGTGCTGGTCCATCACGTGCGAAGATGCTTCTAGAAGCTCCTATACAATCAGGGACATACAGTCTGGCTGCATTAAGTCCAGACATCTAACAATTTACACCCACACTTCTATTATACCTATAACAGCAATCACTACATCCAGCAACTGAAAGATCATCCTGACAAGACCTGCGTCTCCTGGCGGTGTGTCCACCGGCTACAACGGACCTCACTTTCCTTTCACTGTACGCAACCTAATTTCACTGTCAATTACTCCACAATTGACAATGTGGTGGGGTTCCTTAGCAGATTTGAAAAAGGAGCCATGATGGCCAAGGTAGACCTATAAAATCTGCATTCAGGATGGTTCCAATCCAGGCCTCTGAATGGAATTCCAGGCCACTGAATGGAGTTCCCATTCAGAGGCCTGGATTGGAACCATTCTGAATGCAGATTTTTAGGAGGCTCCACCACCATATCCATCTTAATTCTAAAGCCAGAGCTGACATACGATGGTGGAACAGCTTCCTACCATTTTGCATGGAATGGTATTTCTATGGTCATCTCCCCAGATTGGAACTATGCAGAGTCTAACCAGTTGTACATGGATTCCTCCGGCACCTGTGGTTTTGGGGCCTACTTGGATGGGGCCTGGTTCAGAGGCAACTGCCCACACCATTGCCTCAAGAGCTGGCAGAACTTTAGAAGGTTGCCTGAGACACCTCCATCGAGCTGTGGCCCCTTCAGCGTCCCCCACCTACATGGCAGGGATCAGGAAGTACTATGCCTTCTGTCACAAAATTAACCTGACCACTCTGCCAAGGAATTAAGCACTCCATCAACCTTTTTACTGCGTATCTCAGTCAAACGGGGAGTGAGGAAGGATCGTCTATGGGAGAGGGAAGTTTATTAAAGTGGTCATGCTTACCCCTCTTGACTTCGTGCCTCGAGGGGGAGGGGGGGGGTAGGGATATGGTAGTGAAGGCAGAAGGGGGGCGTTGAGGAAGCTGCTCTCCCGCGACCTGGAGTTCGTCTCGTACCCAGACCCAGATTCCCAACAGCTGCGGATGGATTACATCACCGCTATGTGGCCACTTTCCACGTAGCGGTGATGTAATCCATCCGCAGCTGTTGGGAATCTGGGTCTGGGTACGAGACTAACCTGGAGTTGTGGGTCCTCTCAGACGTAGCCGCTTGAACTTCTTCTTGCATGCGTCGGAGTCGCTTACTCAGACGACGAACTGCTTGAGCTAAAATGAGGATCGGCTGTGGCATCGTTTCTCGCTCTTTGCATTCTTGGCGCGATTGTGAGGGGCTTGCTTCGTACCTCTCGAACCGATAGCTCGTCAAATATATTCCCATACATGCAGAAAGCCGTGACAAAGAGACTTCCCGTATCCTTTTGGTAAGCTTACGAACGTGTCCCGACCACGGACCACGTCTTCGATGACTTGGAACTGCTCGTTCTTAACTTTGGCATACCCCATACGTTCACCCGCCGACTGAATCGTACGTTTTACCTGTACCTCATCCATCTCTAGCCTTACCGCCATAACCGATAACTTCGATTGATAACTAGAGTATGCAATTAGTGCATGCCTCAAATCTGATTGGTCGCCCCAACATTCCGGGGGAGCTGGACAGAAATTTGTACACTGAGGAGGACACCAGACCCACTTTCCACGTAGTGGTGATGTAATCCATCCGCAGCTGTTGGGAATCTGGGTCTGGGTACGAGACTCCCATGATAGATGTACAGTAGGAGATGACCTTTGCATCCTATAGCTTATTGCTGCTTAGTCATGCATGAGAGAATCATCGATACTGGCATTAGTTATATAGTCGCATATAAATGCATATAGCTAGCTTTAGCATTGGCCATACCAAATACTAAAATCTATCTTGTATAATATATTATTTTCTGTGAATAGTGCATGCATGCATGTTCTGAATCAACGCATGCACATTGTCTTGTATGTTAAGTGCCGGTATTTTTACGTGCAGCATAAAGGACAACTTACAGTAGGTGCAATTGTTGAAGACTGTGTCCAAAGTATAGTCATTGCGGCACTTTGCGCATGACGTTGCGCTGGTGCAACTCGCACAGTTTGCAGAACAACTGACTGGAGGGATTCAGTTTAATATCATGCACTCCTGACAAAGTCATGTTATCACCCCTCCTGACAAAGTCATGCTATCTCGGGCGTTTAATGCTGCATGCATGACACTACATATATAAAATATATAAATACCCCGCCTCCCTCCCCCCCCCCCCCCCCCCCACCACCAACCCAATGCAATTCACCGCATGCACCGTATAGGGTAGCGCAGGTATAGTGATCGGCATGCGCGATAGCCGGAGGTAGTGTTCGGCATTAGACGTGTTATTATATTTAAAGGGAACGTAGTTGCATTAAACTATACTTACAAGCTTCCTAAGACAACCCAGAAGGATGGTTTTAATTCTTTTTCAAATAATAAGACGTCTTCTTGAAGGCGCTGTGTTGTGTGTTTGGGTGTTGCGGAAAGTATACGGTAGCATGCCGACCACTCCCCCATAGGGGCAGTTCATACGCACGACAAAATTTCGTGACCCATTTTCTTTGCATTTGAATCGTTATAACGCCCGAACAGTAAGACGAATTGATAGTCATTATAAAGACTACTTTCATACTATGGTAAAATATGTTTTGGAGTCTTGACTTGTATTGCAACATCTGGTACTCCACAGGGTTTGAACCCGCCATAATTATTTTTGGCAGGATCGAGTAATAAAATTGCTGTACTGACCTATTGATTTGTTCTGTTCGTTTATTTCTATCTCGTCCGTAATTACGGAGATATAGCTGTGTAAAGTGCATGCACGGTTTGCCGCTCGATTCGCGTGCCTATGATTGGATTGGGAGACGGGTGCCTAAATCATTGGCGCAAATCGAGCGGCTAACCGTGTACGCACTTTGCACAGCTATATATCTTTGTAACAGATAAACTAAAATTAACGAAGTGAACAAATCACTGAATATGGTACAGGACCTCGATCTCTAACTAATTTGAAGTGATCTGATTACTATAGCTCCTACCGAAAGTTATGGCGGGTTGAAACCCTGTGATGTATCGGACGTTGTAATGCTGGCACGGAGCAAGTATTGGACCCCCAAATGTATTTTACCATAGAGAAATGGTGTAGTATGAAGTCTTTAAAATAGGACGTCGATACATGCAGCGCTTATCGTTCGGACTTTATATATAACTATTCAAACGCAAAGGACTTTATATAATATTTTTGGGTCACGAAATTTTTTCATATATATAATATGCATAATTAATTCACTACAATGTACATCCATGAAATAACTTGCATTTAATAGTACATGCCACCACCATCCGCATGCACGTTTTTATACGACGCTACATAATTTTATAGCAACGGGACTTCCTCATATAAAAATATTCACGTGATTCTATTCCCTCTGCGACTGAGTTAGCCGAAGGCTGAGTCACGTTGGGTTATGAATCGCGCATGCACTTAAGCTTTTTGGGGGGTGGGGCGGCAACAATATGCATGACACTACAATGTATATATATATATACAAGTGGAAGGTGTGGCACATGCAATAGCATATATATGGAGCGCGCTAACTCAGAGATATACAAAAACGCATGTCCCTAAATTTGGGTTGTTGTAGCGATTCTGCACGCGATGTGCATGCATTATGCACAAACCAAATTAAATGTATATCAATATCTGCATGTTTACTGCATGACTGCATGCAAACAATTGTAATCTTTTCTCTTACGGCAGTTGGAGTTACTGACGAAATAGCCTGAGCTTGTAGGGCAATCACACATTTTTCCTGCGTACCCAGATGGACACATGCAGTTGCCGCCACTGCAAGTACCTCCATTTTGACACAGGCAACCTTGACAAGATAATGATATACTCAATGGGTCAACACATGCAGTTACGCTGCAGCTTATACCTGAGCAATCAAGTCCAGTGTTCACCTGACTACAGTAACAAGCACAGCTATCATTTCGTAGTATTCCGCCATTTTGACAGCTGGTCAAGCTACAAGGTACTGCATGGAGGGAATAAGTGGTTACTTGTATAGCCATATGCATGTCATGCATTAGAAAACACTCTGTTTTTACTGCATGTTCTGCTTGCATCAGGATATGATGATGGTGGACATGCATCAGTACACGTGATGCCATCTGACATGTAGTAATTGCAGCAAGCTGTTCTGTAGCTATTCCCCATAGTAGGGTAAGTGATATCCGCTACATAGCACAGTGGTTGAGAACATCCAGTGCAGTCTGAAGAAGAAGATACAAACTGATATATGTGTGCATGGTCCCCCATTATTGTAACTAACTGTTGCAATGGTTGACCGCATCAGTGCTCCGAGGTGGAGAACTGAAGGTGGGGTTCAGGCAGTAGCCACAATCTGTTCTATTATTGGCACTGACTGCGGCAGAGGTAGAATTCAGAGTCGTTCTGTCGAACGAAGTACTCTCCAAGAAGGTTGACGTGGCGCTCCACACAGAGTTGACACACTCGAACTCGAACTGGCCGTACACCGGTACCGGTCCTACTCCATTATTGGTGTAGTACGCCACTATAGAGACGAAGCGATACTGGTTGCGTATGCCAGAGCTCGACGCACACACGACGCGGTACTTGAACCCCTCGGGTGCCGTCTGAAGCACAATGGTGGGAGGTGCTGTGTCCTGTAGTCCCCTCAAATTTGCGGAGATCAGACTTTCCACTAGGACGCTGTTGGGAAGACTATTACATCCCGCCTGCTGGGCAACTGTTAGCGATGCAATACAACCCAGAGCGCTGACGAACAACACCAGGTCCATCTCTTCCGTTCAGATACATAAAGTAACTATGCTAATATACCGGATATATATTATCGTCATAAATTATCGTCATAATATATAATTTGTGGCCTATAGTTGATATTTCATGTGCGCTCTATGCGATTACTCTCCTGGACCATGCGAGCTATACATAAATCCGCGCATGCATATATATCATGCTTATATGATATACTTTTGGGTTCAGTACCGCAGAAGTTTGCTTGCATGCATGCAGCTATACTGAATATACAGGTGTTGCATGCAGCTATTACGGGTAGCTATAATCGCCAATGACTTCCGACCGGTTCACAGGATTAGGCATCCCTCCAAATTACAGTCCGGCTATAGACTATAGACCTATAGGGTTTATAAGCAGGAATTTGCGCAGGATTGCGCTGCGCAATCTAGGAATCCTTTCTTTGGCGCGCATCCGTTGCGCACCATGGATTGCAGGTTCTGCGCGAAGCAGGGATTTGCGCAAATGCAATCATAGGTTGCGCAGCATAATCTATTACAATAAGCCGACGAGAGCGGATGACGGGGGGGGGGGGGGGGGGGGGGGGGGGGGGGGGGGGCGGGGGGGGACGGTTGTTTTCAAATCTCACGTGGTAGTACGGACTGAAGAACCGACATATAATACTTCAATGAAGGATGGAACCAATTTTTCAAATTGGAAGGTATAGGCTTAAAAGCATCAATAGTTGTTTGGAGTTGTTTGGAGTATTGCCTCTAGGTTTCTATCGGAAGCAGACAACATGCAGATAGTCTCGTATATCCACCTCGCATCTAGTCTCGCGTGGTGATGTAGTTCATCGACAGCTTCGAGTGGGTTGGGACCATGATGAGAAACGCAACTCATTGACCTCGTAAAAAAATTCAATGGTAAAAATCTGGTGACTTATGTAAAATTCATACCCAAATAGGCTGTACTGGAGCGGCTAAGCTGGGAAAAATCTGGTGTGCCTGGTATTGAGCAGGATTTAAGTCATGATCCCACATTTTAATTATCATTACACCTAATTCTGTATGCATTCATTCATGCTTCGCAAGTAGTTGTGATTGAGTTAAATGTATACACTGTTAGATATTTCTAAGGCATTTGCATCAATCAATAATTCAATTATGATTTAATTACTCTAAACCTTTTTTTTGGCGAGTTTCACTTGATAAAATGCTTGGCTAATACCTACAATTTTCTTCCTGTATTTTCATGCTTATGTTTAGGCATTTTCTTCTGCCCACTTTCAATTATTCACCTTAATTGTCTTTTAAGATGTTAGTTTTAATCTTAGATACCACTGTGTCTGGATATTTCCATAGCAACTATCATGTCATTATACTATGTCTGTCCACCTGCTCACTACATGCACCCAACATGCCCACCTGCTCATGTGCCCACCTGCTCACTACATGCACCTCACATGTCTGCTCACTACATTCACCACACGTGCTCACTTTAAGTGGTGATCAATATTTCTTAGGTGGTATATGCATGATCGCCTGATCACTATACATGCTCCCTACGTGACTACCTACTCACTACATGCTCCCTAAATGACTGCCTACTCACTTACATGCACCCCACATGCCTACATGCCGGCATCCATACCCATCTATTCACTAAATACAACCTGTATTCCCACCAGCTCTCATACTTCACATCGTTTTTAGTGGGTCCCCACAATTGGCTATGTAATGCAGGCAGTGACACGAGGAGAAACCAAAATGCACGAATATCTATACCCCATGCCACAAAAGCAATATATATCCTTTAGTATCCAGAGAAACATTTTTCAGGCGATGATGAGGATGATGGTGATGATTGGTCAAGATCTTTCATGCTCAGTACTGCTTGTGGACCTATGTATAGAATGTTATCCACTGTCCTGAAATTTGGAAGAGACAATGCAGGCTTTTAAATACAAAAAGAAGTGCTTTTTCCCCCTTTGAATATAAATGGCCTCTTAGCTGCGGAATGCAGTGCCGGATCATGCAGGGAATAGGTTGTTGATGGACAAGGGACAAGAATATATGTGCACATGCTATATTTAATTTCACTTGACACTTTCATTTCCGATGTGCAGCTATTCATATATAGGGTTTATTGAAGGGGACGTTGAACTATATATATAGGAAACATGTTGGTACACGACACTGAATTTTAGTAAAACATTAGTAAATTACGTAGAAAGAGGATAAGGGAGGAGGCCCACCAGCAAGGGGGTATGGGGATCTCTGCAAAGCTTCCCCTATAAGCAAGCGGCTTTCAGAAGTAAATGGTCCTAAAATATTTCACGAATCCATTATCGCTTCATTATCAGTTAAACTATCATCACAATTCAAAAGTCCTGGATCCGCCTCTCTATTTGCTGCGCGCGCGTTATCCAAGGCCATTATTGTAAGGTACTATAGATTAATTATCCCTCATTTTACGTAACAAGTCCAGTGTGACCAACGTGTGCATGCACTCTGTATAGTACCGACTCTGAGCACTGTACGTATAATTAACTTATGAGCTCCTAAACACTAATTTTTATCTTGCTCATGCACATATTAAAAACATACCTTGATTTTTCATCACCATAGTAGTTTACTTTTTTAGTTTTTATGTTCTTACACAGGAACAATCCAATTGTCACTGCTATTATGATAAGTGCGACCAACAGAATGGCTCCGAGGATAGATCCAATGATAGCACCAATACATGTACCACCACAGTGAGGTGAAGCCACTTTCGTTATACGGATGATATTCCGATGGGTAGAAATGATATGTGTGTTAGGAAGAAAGACTAAACTAATTACTGCTTAATGGGCCCATGCAATCTGCAAGTGAATGAGACAAAGTTATTACTTATTGCAATAAAAACCACAGCATTATTTCTGTGTGATTGATATCTATACACACACTCAGTTATATAAATTTTTGTCTCACTCACTTAAAACACATACAAAAATGCTAGTGCAGAACGCAAAACACTCAGACCTCACCACAATTGGCTACACCCAAACACACTTCCCCACACCATCATATACCACACTCATCACCATATCAGTAGTAAGGTTATCCACTATTACTGAGGTAATCGTGATAAATTGTTTAGAAAGCTTTTGGCAAACATGTGCTAGAGGCGAGGCAAGGTGTGATGGAAGAGGGAGAGAGTTGTGGGGAGATGAGGTGTTAGGCCATGAGCAGTTCAAACATGGTTGGGGAACTTTCTCAGATTGGAAAGTATATGAAGAGGGACTGATAACCCATAAACACCACATCTACACTTGCAAGCTTAAGGTTATGGGATAGGATTGACCTAAAGTATTAAACAAGCAATATATCTATATATGGAACAGTGCCCAGCAAAATCACCCATGTGATACTTTGTCAAATTTTCCAGGACAAGCAAAAGAAAAGTAACCTCGCATTGAAATGCATGACTAATTATAAATTCAGTGCCTAATAACTATATAATGGATAGTCCAGTTTAGGTTGCGTAAGGACCATTTTATAGAAGCTCTTTGGAGTTCACGGAAAATAAAATAAAAATTGAAAGCATGAAAAACTATACAGAAGGGTGATTTTGCTGGACACTGTCCCATATAATATATATTATAAATATATATATAATTGGGACGGTGTCCAGCAGAATCACCCTTCTGGCTAGTTTTTCATGTTTTAAAATTTTTTGATTTTCCTTGAACACCCATGTGCTTCTGTCAAATGGTCCTTACGCATCCTAAATCGGACTATCCATCACAAAGTTATTAGGCACTGAATTTATAATTAGCCATACATTTCAATGCGAGCGTTACTTTTCTTTTGCTTGTTCTGGAAATTTTGAAAATGTACCATAAGGGTGATTTAGCTGGACACAGTCCCAATTATAGATATATATATATATAATTAATGCAAGCTACACCTTTCCTTACCACATATGCAGTTATTAAGGTAAGAACCAGCTGGACAGGTGATGGCACATGGAATCTCACACAGTGTTCCCGTGTACCCATGTGGGCAGGTGCACACTGATCCACTGCAGGTGCCGCCATTTTGACACCGACATTCTATGCCACAATAACTGAATTAATACATGTAGACAATTACGCCACACATACACACACACAACACACAAACACACACACATACACACACACACACACACACACACACACACACACACACACACACACACAGGCTTACCACAGCTGCAGGTGCTGTTGTTGAGATAACCAGTAGGGCATGTAAGGGTGCAAGTGGAGCAAAGTGTTCCTGAGTACCCAGGTGGACAGGTGCATGTGTTCCCACTACATGTGCCTCCATTTTGACACTGACATGCTGATGGAATAGAGGATGAATGGTAACCATGATAGATATACAGTAGGAGATGACCTATGCATCCTATAGCTCACCTGTACAGTTGGTCCCTCCATACACCACACTACCAGTGCAGTTACATGCACAGGCATCTCTTCTTAGTACACCACCATTCTGACAGTTCAGAGAACATGGGACTAAGTAGAGAACACAAGATAGGCTAGATGGCTTCCTGATCAAACAGCTTATGATTAAAATGCATCACACGGTTTGTAGGGCTTCTAGAACAAATATTTCAATTAATGCCTTGAAATAGTAAGCCCACTGAATCAATCATGAGTGATTTTAAAAAATACTGATTTGGAACAGGGGGTCTGAATTAATCATGTGAACTTACCACAATTGCAGTTATTAAGGTAATAACCAGTTGGACAGCTGGTGGGACACGAAGTTTCACACAGTGTTCCCGTGTACCCAGGTGGACAGGTGCACACTGATCCACTGCAGGTGCCGCCATTTTGACACTGACATGCTACATGAAATGGCAATAATTTGCAAACCTCACAATTAAATCAGTGCTTCTTGTAACTGAGCATAACTAAACACACACACACACACACACCACATGCACACAAACACGCATGCACAAAAACACACACACACACACACAAACAGCACACACAAATACACACACACATACACACACACGCACACACACACACATACACACACGCACACACACATACAGCAACTGCAGGTACTGTTGTTGAGGATATAACCAGTAGGGCATGTAAGGGTGCAAGTGGAGCAAAGTGTTCCTGAGTACCCAGGTGGACAGGTGCATGAGTTTGTGTTCCCACTACTACAAGTGCCTCCATTTTGACACTGACATGCTGATGGGATAGAGGATGAATGGTAACCATGATAGATATACAGTAGGAGATGACCTTTGCATCCTATACCTTACCTGTACAGTTGGTCCCTCCATACACCACACTACCAGTGCAGTCACATGCACAGGAACCAGTTTGATATACACCACCATTTTGACAGCTCTGAGCACATGGAACTATCAAGAGAAAACAGTCAGATGGATAAGTGGCAATGTGAAAGTGTCAGAATTAGCAATACCGCAGTTGCAGTTATAAAGGTAATAACCAGTTGGACAGCTGGTGGCACATGAAGTCTCACACAGTGTTCCCGTGTACCCAGGTGGACAGGTGCACACTGATCCACTGCAGGTGCCGCCATTTTGACACTGACATGCTACATGAGAAATGACAAATCTCAAAATGTTCTCACCATTAAATCAGTGTTTCCTGTAACTGCATGAGCATACCTAAACACTCACACATACACACACACACACACACACATACACACACACACACACACACACACACACACACACGCACACACACCTACCACAGCTGCAAGTACTGTTGTTAAGGATATAACCAGTAGGGCATGTAAGGGTGCAAGTGGAGCAAAGTGTTCCTGAGTACCCAGGTGGACAGGTGCATGAGTTTGTGTTCCCACTACTACAAGTGCCACCATTTTGACACTGACATGCTGATGGAATAGAGGATGAATGGTAACCATGATAGATATACAGTAGGAGATGACCTTTGCATCCTATAGCTTATACCTGTACAGCTGGTCCCTTCATACACCACACTACCAGTGCAGTTACATGCACAGGCATCACTTCTTAGTACACCACCATTCTGACAGCTCAGAGAACATGGGACTGGAGGCAATGGAGTAAGAAGTGACTACATGTGGAGAGGGATTTTGGAGTCACTCCTGTTCTTACCACATGTTCTGCTCGCATCAGGATATGATAATGGTGGACATGCATCGATACATGTGATGCCATCAGACTGGTAGTAATTGCAACAAGCTGTGTTGAAGTTTCTCACCGGATTAGGGTAAGTGGTATCCGTTATATAACACAGTGAACATCCAGTGCAGCCTGAAGAAGATACAAACTTATATATGTGTGCATGGTCCCCCATTATTGTAACTAACTGTTGCAATGGTTGACCACATCAGTGTTCCGAGGTGGAGAACTGAAGGTGGGGTTCAGGCAGTAGCCACAGTCTGTTCTATTATTGGCACTGACTGCGGCAGAGATAGATGTCAGAGTCGTTCTGTCGAACACAGTATTCTCCAAGAAGGTTGAAGTGGCGCTCCACACAGAGTTGACACACTCGAACTCGAACTGGCCGTACACCGGTCCTACACCATTATTGGTGTAGTACGCCACTATAGAGACGAAGCGATACTGGTTGCGTACGCCAGAGCTCGACGCACACACGACGCGGTACGTGAACCCCTCGGGTGCCGTCTGAAGCGCAATGACGATAGACATTGAGCCCTGTCCTGTTCCCGCAAAATTTGCGGATATCTTGTCTGCAACTTGGGCGGTGTTAGGAAGATTACATCCTGCCTGCTGGGCAACTGTTAGCGATGCAAGACAACCCAGGGCACCGAAAAAAAACACTAGCTCCATCTATTCCGTTATACGTTTGGGGTTCAAGTGTGAAACATGCAGAGTAATGTGTTCGACAACTTTAAGCTTGCGGGGTCCTGCCGTATTACAATGGTGATGATGAACTAGACGAAGCGATACAGGTTGCGCAATGTCGTACCCCTCTTGCTATACAGCACAGTCCACGAGCAGCTCAGCTTCCTAAGCAGATACGCCCAACGTTTGTTTGTTTGTTTGTTTATTTTTTTAAATTTTTTTTTGCGTTTTCCTGCGTGGCCATGAATCTACCGAAGCGCACAAGTGGCTAAGTGCACGATGGATGAATGTAATTCAAAACCGATCCAGATATATAATGTTAGTGTCATATAGTCGTATCGTCCGTGAGCTGAAAACGCCTCAATTCAAACATTTATTTTTATGCGGCTAGAATCGGCTTAGCCAATGTATGATTGCATACTCAGTACATAGCTATAGTTCAGCCTAGATGCAGCGTGTGATAAGTTGCGCGAATCGTTTAATTGTTGGTTACTATGCAACGCGCCAAACGGGCAAACATGTCCACGTGATATAAATTCCTCTTTGCATCTTATGTTTTAACTTATGACAATGCGACTACAGTCATAAACCTTTCAAAAAAATTGCATACAGATATGTGCATATCAGTTGAAAAGTACAATCATACTATTTTCTAACTGGCGGCAGCAATTTATTTTGTAACAGCTCTGGGATAGAGAGCAGATGTCATCAGTATAGCCATTGGATTAACAATCCTGTTTCTCATCTGCCTTATTGAAACTAACTAATTGGTCACAATAGTTTCAATTCGTTATGATGCATTTTCACATTGGTGGGATAATAGCATCCATTTTCATATGGAGGCAAAAAAAAGTTTTCGTGTATGGCAGTCCTGTGCCAGTCGATCCATACAACACTAATAACAAGAGTCCCCAAAACATCTGATTCACCAGTCAACGGTGAATGATAACTATAGATAATTAGCTTTGAACTATGGTGTCTTGTAGCATTCTTTGAGATCTAAGGTAGCTTGGCTGAAGTATGCAGTGAGCACTTCAAGCTCCCTCTTCAACTGTGCTGAAGTAGCTGTGAGGCTGTCTATCTCGGCCATTTCTTTTAAGTACTGCAATAATATACCTATTTTTAAAGAGGGGAAGGCGGAGGAGTAGGTAAAAAAGGGGTTAATTATTGCAATGCCACACACCCACCTTGAAACTCCTCATCAGTGGGGGAACTTTTAGTTCTCTCAAGTGTCCCAGTATATGCATATATGGCCTCTGCCACATTGTTACTGCCCACTGCTTCGTGGTAAGCCATTTCTGGCTCAGCATTGAAGTTGGCGGCCAACTCTTCCATGTCCTGAACATATATGTAGTGGATTTTTACCATTTAAACTTTGTAACCTCCATTAATGACTTTATAAAAGGTCTCCATACATGCACTAACAACAGCCACCTCCATTAATGACTGTCCCCCTCCACCTACACCCTACCATTGATGACTGCATGCACTACTGCATGACTGCACCCTCCAATGCAGGATGGCTATCCTTCCACTAATGATTACCCCCCTCCACTAATGACTGTGTCCAATAACCTACTAATACAACTGCACCAATCACTACGACTTTACCTTCCAGTATAGCTGGGACAGGTTGAGGTTCTCACGTACGCCAGCCATCAGCTTATCTAGCTCACTCTGGTACATACCATAATCAGCACCGAGGTTTTGAATTGTTCGATTCACTTCAACAAGGATATCAGTCACTTGAATGTACACATGATGTACATCAGAAGCAGTAGTCGTGGCCTGTAGTTATCACAAGTGCAAGGTCAACAAACCTGCACCAGTGTAATTCCAAAATACTTAAAAAATAGTGGTTAGAATAAAGATGCATATAAAAATAGTTGCCTATTCTATGGGTATAGAACTTCCTAATAACGAATCTAGCACTAATAACATTACATTTTGTATAATAGTGTCCAGATCAGCAAGCAGCTGCTGAAGGGTTGATATGTTGCTCTGAAGCTTCAGAATGGTGATTGCAATCAAATTGACCGAAGGCTCCATTAATGCAACCATCGACTCTGTGCTGTTAGCTAAAGAGCTGGGAAAAGAGGGCAGTGCCGCGTTGGTCATCAAAAGAGTGACACCACACATGCAAGCAGCAATGATAACTGACATTTCCATCCTCATGAAAAGATATATATATAATAAAAATAAATATATATATATACATGCATCTCCATGGTCTACGAATCAATACAAGATACAGTGGTACTGTGCAATGCTGCCATTTATGTTCTATAGCTATATCCCCTGCATGGTCAACAATACATAATGATGCATGCATGTCATTCACATGCATGTCCTTGGAACATACCTTAAGTTTTGTGCGTATATCACCTGACGCATGGCTGCCTCTTCTGCGCTGGTTGCATTGCCGGTGAGGCTCACTACATCTTCTACAGGCACTTTGCTCTCGTTCATCGCCACTGACAAGTTGGCAACGTGCTCCAGCGCTGGGAGAGCTGCCCTGAGCAAATTTTGCGCTGAATCGATTGTTGCGTCCAAGTTCAATGTAGTCCCCCGAGCCATAGTCTGTGCTACATCCACTGCTTCGCTCAAACCGAGAGCATCACCATGCGTTGCGGTTGTTTGGTCCTTTTAGTTTGGGAAGGATGTCTTCACCCCCGCAGCATGTGCACCGTGCACGTACACACGTATGTATATACCAATAATTAACTTACCCTCAGTACAGACACTGCATCGAACGCACCAAGGGAGCTACCAGATGCCTGCCTGACAGCGTCACCTATCTTCTCCACATATCCTAGCAATGCGTCAGCCTCAGTTAAAATGTCCGCAACGGTTTGGCCGACTAGATCTAACGACGCATTTAGTTGCACCAAGCGGGTGCTCGCATTCGTCAATACGTCGTCGAGGTTGAACACACCGCTGTTAATGTACTCGGCCCGTGCGCCCGTAGCGGTAAGGTTAGCCTGCAGCTCGACAACGCTGGCATTGAACTGTCGGACGAGCGCAGCGTATTCATTCGATTGCATGTACGTGGCGTTGAGGACCCCCAGCAAGCCCGCCAGATTGGCGTTCAGGACGGCAGAGCCATTCCACAGGGCGTCCACGTCTGCACTCAGTTTCGAAACGTTAAGCAAGCAGCGACCAGCCGACTGGTAGAGTCCGGTCGCTAGGGAGTTAAGGTTCGCTGTGTCGTCCTTCAGTTTGCTAAAGATGGACCTATTAAAGTTTGAAACAAAGTTCTCTGCCACACGCAGCATGGACTGTGCTGTGCCAAGGTCAATGAGCATATTGTCGTACACACCAAGTACCGAAGCTAAGGTGGTGTTGAACTGAAAAAGAAAAAGTGTAAGCAAACATGCAAATAGTATATGGAGTTGGAACCTACACTGAGATAAAAAGAATTGTTACTCAATATGTCATGCCTGAGGGTAGCCAAATTCAGCGATGGAGGCCACAGACACCTTTGAAGAGTGCTGTTGAGGTCACTAATAAGCCCTTCCACTTGGTGCAAAGAATAGCCATCGAAAAGTTGCAACATGTCATCAGTCCTATTTCTAAGCGAAGACAGTGTCATGTCTTGGAGGGTGAGCACCTGGTTTATGAGTTGATAGCAGGCAGGGCAAAGCTTGCAGCCATTTTCACCTGTAGGATCCAGTGTTGTTTGTTTAGGTGGCCACCAACCTCATGTGTGTGTGTGTGTGTGTGTGTGTGTGTGTGTGTGTGTGTGTGTGTGTGTGTGTGTGTGTGTGTGTGTGTGTGTGTGTGTGTGTGTGTGTGTGTGTGTGTGTGTGTGTGTGTGTGTGTGTGTGTGTGTGTGTGTGTGTGCGTGCGCGCGTGTGTGTGTACTCACCATCATAGCCAGGTGGACACAGGTCACATGATCTCCCGTAAGCCCACCCAGTGCAGTTGCATTGCCCCGTGCTCTGGTTGCACTCTGACGAGGAGGAGTACGAGCCACAGTTGCAGACTGTATAAGGAAATGCAATTATAATTTGGCTATAGGCAGCGCAAGAACACAAGTGCAGCACGCAAACTAGCCCATGGTGCGTGATTATGACGTATACCACTATTTGTTGCAATGTTAGTTAATGGCATGCAGTTGTCAAAAAAAGCCCCCATTCAGAGTAGAACACAACACAATGCATTGTTAGGAGGAGGAAAAAAGAACCTGCCTTCCTTATATGATGACTTAGAATGGTACAACTTACATGTAGCTGATTGGCAAGGTTGACAGTAACCAAATGGACATAACACAAAAATTAATACTGGTAAGATATATAGCAACCATTACATGAATTGCTATGGTAACTTGTGCGGTATCATAAAAGTTGACTACAGTCTGAGCTGAAATGAACATACCCCTCCCACAAACTACAGAAAAATATAAACACTCTCACATCCACACACCTCCCTTGAGTGCATTCACTCACTGACCCTGGCAACTGACTCCAGCTGAAATGTTTCCATAGAAACCAGGCAAGCAGAGCTCACAGTGTGCTCCAGTAGTGTGGTTGCGACAGTTGCACTCTCCAGTCACAGGATCACATGGAAGTCCAAGGGATGGGTCAACATTGGAGTTACAGTCACAGGGAACACAAGTGCCAAGCTGGTAGGAGACACGAAATGTGAGGAAAAGGCTCGCTCCCCCAGAGCCAACTTGGTCTTACCATAGAGGTCCAATAGTATCCGCCTACACATAGGTCACACCTTCGTCCAGTGCTACCCAAGTCGCACGAGTCACACGTCTTGAGGCCATCACTCTCCAGGGTGCAGGTGTGGTTATCAGCTGCCTCCCGGCGTGCACATCCACATGGAATGCAGGGGATCCCCCTAGTTGGGTCGCCATAGTAACCAGCTTGACAAGCGTCGCAGTGGGCTCCCGTAGAGTTCCCAGTGCAGCCAAAGCAGACGCCTGTGTTGGCATCGCAGTTTGAAGAGAGGTTGTTACAATTGCACCTCTCGCACGTGTCTGTCGGGTCCTGGGAGAGCCTCTGGTACCCACTCGAACACATCTGGCAAGACTGTCCGGTGTACCCTTGGGGACATTCGCAATTCTCCACAGGGAACACACCCGGAATGATCCTGACATTGGCCGACGTGGTGGTAGCATTCTTCTCAACATATGTGAACAACGACACAGACTCGATTGTTGTTTCCTCAATAATATCCTGAAATTAAAAAGATAAAATAATTAAGTGTACGTGATGTCATGATGATGTCATGATGGTTATGGATAGCATGACGCTCATACCATTGTAAAATGAGCTGAAAAACTCAATTCTGTAAGATGCGACAACACTGCGATGAGGTCATTGATGTTAGCAGGAGGACCCAATGTGCTGTTCCACTGCCAGTAACCTTCTTTGAGTGGGACCTAATGGGAATTTTAATGAAGCGAACGACTGCATCCGCATGCATGCATGCACCATACGTACAGTGTATGTAGACAGGGAAGTATTTAGAGTCATCGTACCAATTAACATACCACTCCTGTGCGATCCAACCAATCTACATTTGAAAGAAATGTACAGTCATACACGCAGGATGAGCTGCTCAAACCAAACCATGATGTAATTAGATATTCCTTCATTTATTACAGCATGGCCCGCGAGATGGTTTCAAGATGGTTCAGCAGTTGTGCTCACTGGTTGTGCTGGAGCATATTTTGCTGGCTCCATGCTACATCTTAACAACAGCACAATTGGTCCCCCCTCAAAACCAGCACTGTACTGCCGCATGTATCACAGGAAAAAATATTGGTCCCAAACTTATGGTGTAGAATTAATTAAACGTTTTCAGTTACATCAGTGATATGAGCTTTGTGAATATGCTTAAATTATGTGTTTGGGAACACAATGGTTTATTTAAAAACCCTCTTCCAATATTCTTCCTTAACACCATAATACATTACCATCACATGCACACCTTATGAATTGTGGCTGCAGTGTTGATGATGCCATCTTGACCGTCACAGCAATATCAAGCCCCAGAGATCTCTCCTGGTTGCCGAGAAATGTTTCCGGAGCATTCAGGTGGACGTCATCGGAAATTAGAAGAACATAGTGCAATCCGAGCCCACTATATGATCACGTGACGTCGGTCATCGCGCAGAATTTTATCGATGGGGGAAAAATAGGAGGGAAGAGGTAAAGCGGAATGAGTGAGGAACGAAGAAGATGATGTGGATAGGAGAGCGGCTTTACCCAATAAGTGACGGCGGCGGTTGTCCGCTTTCGCTCGTAAACGTCCACCCCGCCATGCAGTCCGCGGGGGAGGCCGTTACAGTGCACAGCGTCGCAAAGTCTGTCGTCACGACGGCCTCGGTATAGTCCACCAGGTCCGCAGAACACACAGAGGACTTTCCAGAGCACACGCACTGAATGCAGTTGCAGTCGGGCGCGTCGCAGGTGCAGGCGGGACACCCTGCGGAGAGGTTGTGACGCATGGGAGCACAGGCGTCACACTTGAGTCCCTGAAACCCGAAAGGACAAGGGCCGCACTGTCCGGCCTGGTCGCACTGGGTGGTGTTCGAATAGACGGAGCACCCACACGGTAGGCAGGTGGAGCCATTCCTGTACGTGCTGGGCCGGCAGCACAACCCGGGCTCGCAGGGGGTGCCCCCCTGGGGGTCGCAGTAACAGGACGCATCCGCGGCGCTGCAGTTACACGCAGCTGGGCAAGACAAGAAGGTCAGGATAGACAAGGTGCGGGGCATATAGGTGAGGGGTTGTAGGAGGCAATAATGCATTGTAGGCCTGTCGAAAAAATTCCACCAGAATTTCGGCATTTTTAGGCAGATTCTAATTTCACAAAATGCCAGCATTTTCCAATTATATACACATCGCATACTACCGACAACGGGTCAGTAAACCACAAAAACTAACGGTATGCAGAAATATACGGTTTTTCACTAATATGGCGATCAACGAGGTCCCATCGTCCTAACTGGCCAGAAAGACAATCGAAGACGGCCAGACCCAAGGTCACTGTAGCAGCAGGCATCGCTAACGTGGCTGCTTTGTTGTCGTCTTTTGCAATCCAACAGCGTACGGGTGTTGCACTCGAACCGTCGTACTTAGTTGTTGCGTCTTCTCCACTTCCAATTTGTGTGCCTGGCCTTTCCTCTTCTTCCGCCGCTTCTTTGTGCGTTGGACCAAATTAAACTATCGTGACGGTTAAAAAGATAACCGGCATTTTTTGGTGGAATTTGGAAATTTTACAGAGCATTTTTTGCATATTACGGTCGGAATTTTTGAGAATTTTTGTGTGGCATTTTTTCGACAGGCCTAATGCATTGGTTATCTCAGGTTTTATAACAAACCATTATTATGGGATCGTGCCGCGGATGTAGTTAGTCTCGGTCCCAGACTATAAACGGGACCTGAGGCGGAGACTTATCGTATAGGAATGTGATTGCAAATGGCTGCTGAGTTTTATTTTGATTCATATCATTATAACTCGGTTGTGGTTACCTATCAAATTAAATTCTTCATCTCTATACGCAAGAAGGGTCTATCGATAATTGTACGCAGTAATTACGAATCAAGAATTTCCCAGTGCGCAAAAAAAGAAGTTGTAGAGGACACTAGGCATCTTCTAAAATATCAAATGATTTGAATATATAGTATACTCGTTGGGTCCCTTTTTACTGCAAAATAATACACTTTTTTAAAAATATCCCGTTGTAAATATTTTGACTGGTGATGAGAGACTGAGGTGCAAATTTTTCATTGGCTGTACCTATATCCGAACTTTTTGCTAAAAAATCTTATGATGTTTACAATACGACCTGGGGGAGGGGGGAATCTTTAGTGTGCTAGTATAGAATTATAATAAATTTAAGCAGCATGTATGATGCTTTCTAGAGTATCCTATTAACATTGCATACATGCAATAGAACAAAGTACTTACCACAGATGCAGTTATTAAGGTAATAACCAGTTGGACAGCTGGTGGGACATGAAGTCTCACACAGTGTTCCCGTGTACCCAGGTGGACAAGTGCACACTGATCCACTGCAGGTGCCGCCATTGTGACACTGACATGCTGGGCAGATTGAATCATGAAAGGATGTTTTTTGAGGCTTTAGAGATTAGTTTAATCCTTTACCTGTACAGCTGGTCCCTCCATACACCACACTACCAGTGCAGTCACATGCACAGGCATCACTACTAAGCACACCACCATTCTGACAGCTCAGAG